>CM055128.1:18161756-18234256 GCA_029206835.1 Rana muscosa | reverse complement strand
CCAACTTTTATCCTTTACAACTTATTGAAGATAAGCTATTTGAGGGATCAGTTGTCTGGAATAATCTGCGTTGTCCCAAAACTATGGGTTTGCCCCCCCTCCAAGTGGCCCCAATCAATTGGCCTAAAAAGGCCAAGTGGCCCCCCCAACACACACGAGCACCTGGAGAGTTTCTAGCTCTGGACTTGGTTCCTATAGTCTGCCATGTCCAAACGAGGGTGGGGGGGGGGGTGAGTAAACTTCCATAATAAGCGAGGCTGCAAATTTTTTACCCTTCTCGCCCTGTGTCCCCTTTAACTTGGCCATGCCTGGGGAGCAAGAAGGTCTACCTGATCATGTGACCACTGTAATTGGCTGTCACATGATCAAGAGCCGATCCCACCGTCTCCCAATCGTTACCAGAGACAAGGAGCTGTCTATGAAAGACTGAAACCTCAGGTCTCAATGGACACGTGGACGTTAAAGCCCACCCTCTTTGCCTCCGCCCGTACGCGTTACGTCACCCGCAAGAGGATTAACCGTATACTGGACAATTTACCTCTTTTCGCCCAGCCATGGTGGCCTCTCCGTAGGTGAGATTCCAGGTAGAGAAAAAGAAGACCCGGAGGTGTTTCCCATTTTAACCAATCAGAGTCTTGCTTTCCATATTCTAGCTCCGCACTAGCCACATAGCTACACTCTGGCTGTAAAAAGGGACACGTCTGCTCCCCCTTTCCCCCCTCTGGTCTAATAGACTTCCCCTGGCAGTCATGGGTGCAGTGTTGGGTAGCAGTATGTCTCTGGTTTGGATTGGAAGGGAATGTATAGAATGCGATGGTGCAGAAAAAACGTTTGTGTACCCCGGAGAGACCGAACGGGCATTGTACGTGTTTTTGAAATAAAAAAGAAAAAAACTTTTTTTTTTTATATTTAAAGAATTTTAACGAATGGCAGTAAGATAAACCGAATAAATCATTATAAGTTTTATATCAGTTTGTAGTCGTTTATTCTGTATCTACCCCCGCACATAGACCCGGGCGTGACAGTCTGCGGAGCGCAAATCCAACATGGGGGGGGGGGGGCCTGATCGATGGAATGAGAACTCATAAATGAAAGTTTCTGTAGAACCCAAACAATGAGGGTTCCCCCTGCAGGCTGAATGAAGGAAATCCCAACAGATTCCTCCATCCGTGCTACCAGGATGGATGGGCGATGGGCCCGGGCCATTGGATTCTGACAGCAAACATTTTCCACCAGGCACCGTCGACAAAAGCGGACTGAACAATCAATCGTCAAGTGTTGGCAGGCCCATATAAGCTCGACTTTTGGCCAAGAAAGAAGGAATCTGCTGAAAAGTCAGTGTATGGCCGACATTAGACTTCCAAACAGCTGTTCCAAAACTACATTGTCCATGAGGCATTGCAAGGCTAACAAGCAAGTCTTCCAAAGGCTGAGGCATGATGGGACTTGTAGTTCCACAACAGCTGAAGGGCTACAGGTTGAGCGCCCATGCAAGAACATGAGACACCCACAATGTGCCTACTAGGTGCCAGCATTTAAGCTCCCGCCTTCCCTTCAGTCAGCAGGGAGCTCTGCAGAGAGGCTGCTGCTTCCACACACAGAGCAAAGGGCCCCCCTCTAAAGCATGTTGTCAGGGGATGAGCTTTTCTATTTAGACTGTGGCTGCTTTCTAAAAGGAAACCTTTGCAGACCTTTTTGTTCGGATGCACCTGGAGTGTATTTAGCGGATTTGACCACTTACTAAACGTGCCAGTTCGGGGAGGGCAGCCATGAATGCAGTGCCAGGACAAGGGCATCTAGACCCCCCATGGCGAACATACTCAAACTGCGACCCCTAAGATGTATGAGCATTATGTGTCCATCAAAAATCCCCCCCCCCCAAAAAAAAATCAAGCACTAATCTGCATGCTGCATGTGCAAGTCTACCCCCCCTGCTGAAATCCCCCTCCCAGCACAAATATTTGCCCATCCCCCCTCCAAGCTCAAATCCCCTCTCTCTCCAAATCCCCCCTCCAAAAAAAATCACCCCTCCTACCACAGATCCTCTGCCCCCCCCCACCCCAAGCAAAAATCCTCTGGAACCACTCTGAATTCCCCCAAAATTTCCCCTCCTAGCACAAATACCCCCCAATCATCCCTGCTAGCACAAATCCCCTCCTCCCCCCCAAAAAAATTCCCCACCTAGCACAAACCCTCTCCCCCTCCAATACAAATCACCATTCCTAGCACACACCCCTAATTTCCTCTCCTTATCACCTGCCACTCTGCAAATCCCCCTCCCAACACAAATCCCCCCCACCCCAATCTCCTTAAGGCGCCCCCCGCCCACCTCACATGATACCGTAGTGCCAAGGGCAGCCACCTCTCCTGCCCACCCCTTGTCCCGGCACTGCATGAATGTCCTCCCAGAACCCCACCTCCCGCACGCCCCCTGGTTCAAGCATCGGGCGCGCTCTATGACTGCGATGTCCTCTGGTCACAGATCAGGGTAAAGGGCCCTTTACCATCCAACCAGCTGTGTCAGCCGATAACCAGTAAGGGTGTCACTAGGGTTGGTGTCACCTGTTGCAGTAAACATGGTGTCACCCCCATCGGGCTCTCTCTCTATCCCCCCCCCCCCTCCGGCTCTCTCATGTCTACCACCCACCCTATGCTCCCCCCTGTCTACTCCAACCCTCCCCCCTCCGGCTCTTTCCTATCTACCCCCCAACCACACCCCCCCATCAGCTGCCCCCTGTCTACTCTAACCCTCCCCCCTCCGGCTCTCTCCTGTCTACCCCCCAACCACACCCCCCTATCAGCTCCCCCCTGTCTACTCCAACCCTCCACCCTCCGGCTCTCCCCTGTCTACCCCCCAACCACACCCCCCCCATCAGCTCCCCCCTGTCTACTCTAACCCTCCACCCTCCGGCTCTCTCCTGTCTACCCCCCAACCACACCCCCCCATCAGCTCCCCCCTGTCTACTCTAACCCTCCACCCTCCGGCTCTCTCCTGTCTACCCCCCAACCACACCCCCCCATCAGCTCCCCCCTGTCTACTCTAACCCTCCACCCTCCGGCTCTCTCCTGTCTACCCCCCAACCACACCCCCCCTTCAGCTCCCCCCTGTCTACTCTAACCCTCCACCCTCCGGCTCTCTCCTGTCTACCCCCCAACCACACCCCCCCATCAGCTCCCCCCTGTCTACTCTAACCCTCCCCCCTCCGGCTCTCTCCTGTCTACCCCCCAACCACACCCCCCTATCAGCTCCCCCCTGTCTACTCTAACCCTCCACCCTCCGGCTCTCCCCTGTCTACCCCCCAACCACACCCCCCCATCAGCTCCCCCCTGTCTACTCTAACCCTCCCCCCCTCCGGCTCTCTCCTGTCTACCCCCCCAACCACAACCCCCCTATCAGCTCCCCCCTGTCTACTCTAACCCTCCACCCTCCGGCTCTCCCCTGTCTACCCCCCAACCACACCCCCCCATCAGCTCCCGCCTGTCTACTCTAACCCTCCACCCTCCGGCTCTCCCCTGTCTACCCCCCAACCACACCCCCCCATCAGCTCCCCCTGTCTACTCTAACCCTCCCCCCTCCGGCTCTCTCCCCCCCAACCACACACCCCCCCCCTGTCTACTCTAACCCTCCCCTCTTCGGCTCTCTCATGTCTAACCTAACCACCCCCCCTCCTCTCACTCCTATGGGTGTTAACTATGCAAATATGGCCAGTCCAGGACCACCCACTACTCCAGATTAACACCCCACTCATTAAGGCATTTTGATATTTGCATAACTCCTCCCAAGCGCCAGCCCACTGCTTACATCAGCACTGAGGCAGGGGGTTGGGACGTTTTCAGGAAGCTATGTACAAGCACCCTGCCGGCCCCTCCCACCAGCCATGATCTGCCTGCATTGCTTAAAGGAGCACAGAAACCCAGTGATGATGTCACATTGATGATGTCACATGGCCTAAAAATAAGGTAAACAATGAAAATCAAGAGGTTGTAAAAACATCATCACTATGCAGATGGGGAAGGCACAATAAATGCAGAATAAACTTCAACCTTGTAGCATGCAAGAAAAGGAATTGTATTTCCTTAGAATAATAAAGTGATTTCTGCTTGTTTCATGTGACTTTAAAGGACAGGTCCACTTTAAAAACAGGGGGGGGGGGGGGGTAAAAAAAAAAATACATTTGCATAAAGATCGCTAAATATCGCCGGCGCTCTTCCTAGATGAGATCAGATACAGAGGAAAGGCCCAAAGCAAATTCCAGAACAAAAGTGGCAGCTACCAGGTGACCCGGCATTCCTCCTCGTTATCTGCGGGTGACTCAGCGCCCTCATGGCCTCACGGCAAAGGTATGTTCTCCATTGTCACGAAACATCGCTCTGCACTGCAGGATGTGATCAATAGGTGATAAAGTTCCGGGAAGACGCGGCGTGCTTCTAATACAGGCGAAAACCCTTGGTTTCACCTTTTGCTACATCTCAGTGCTGCTGACCCCCCTGCAGCCTCTTTGCAGCCACTTCCTGTCTACATGCACACTTGTGACGGCTGCCTGGCATTTCTCAGAGCGGTGGCGACAACGAAGGACCATGCTTGTGTAATGCCTAGTCCCCGTTGGGAGATCGAGTGCTAAAGGTGACAACACGGGAGCACAATTATAGACAAGGACAGAGCGTTGTCACCCTATAACAGGAAGTGCCTGAACAAGGACCTCCATGGCGGGATTATTTAAACCACTTGCCGATGGCGCTATAGCCGAATGATGGCTACAGCGCGACCAGCTAGTTCTAGGACGGCGTCATAGGACGTTGTCCCGTGATTGCGCCGTGCTCTGTGATCGCAGTGTCCAGAGGACAAAGAAAAAAACTCACCCAGGCTCTACTGCTATATGAAAATTGATGAGCGGAGTTGGTGCACTGGCTGTGTAGTTCACTGTGAATCCGTAAAAAGAGAAATAGCTGGGAACCCAAGAGCTTCTTGCAAAATTTATTAGGCACAACAGCAATGTACAATCCACATAATACTAACGCGTTTCGGCCAAAGCCTGCCTCATGCCATGAGGAAGGCTTTGGCCGAAACGCGTTAGTATGTGGATTGTACATTGCTGTTGTGCCTAATAAATTTTGCAAGAAGAAGCTCTTGTGTTGCTGGCTATTTCTTCTATTATAGTGTCCAGAGGACCTTGCTGATAACAGATTGAGGTAAAGAGCCAAACAGTGGCTCTTTACCATGTGATCAGCTGTGTTCAGTCACAGCTGATCACGGATGTCAACAATAGCCAGTTATCCGCCCTCCTTTCCTCACACTGACAGCATGAGAAAGGGAGAAGAGAGCCGATAACTGTCTTTTCTAAAAGTGGCATCTACACTGATTATCAGTGCAGTCCCAACAGTGCCCTTCAGTGTCACCTACCAGTGCCCATCATTCAGTGATGCCTATCAGTGCCCATCAATGCTGTCTCATCAGTGTCAGCTCATCAATGCAGCCTATCAGTGCCCATCAATGCCGATTCATCAGTGTAGCCTATCAATGCCGTCTCATCAGTGTAGCCTATCAGTGCCCATCAATGCTGTCTCATCAGTGCCAGCTCATCAATGCAGCCTATCAGTGCCCATCAATGCCGCCTATCAGTGCCCATCAATGCCGTCTCATCAGTCCCGCCCATCAATCAGTGCAGCCTATCAAGGCTGTCTCATCAGTACCCCGCCTCATCAGTGCAGCCTATCAGTGCCCATCAATGCAGCCTATCAGTGCCCATCAATGCCGTCTCATCAGTCCCGCCCATCAATCAGTGCAGCCTATCAAGGCTGTCTCATCAGTACCCCCGCCTCATCAGTGCAGCCTATCAGTGCCCATCAATGCAGCCTATCAGTGCCCATCAATGCCGTCTCATCAGTGTCACCCACCAGTCCCGCCCATCAATCAGTGCAGCCTATCAAGGCTGTCTCATCAGTGCCGCCTCATCAGTGCAGCCTATCAGTGTCCATCAATGCTGTCTGACAAGCACAAATCTTCTACCCCTCAAATTTACTCTGCAGTGCCCATCAGTGAAGGAGAAAAATTACCTGTTTGCAACACTTTATAACAAACTGAAAAAGTTTTGTTTATTTTTTTAAAAAATTTTGGTTGTTTATTTAGCAAAAAAAAACAAACCCAGAAGTGAATAAATACCACCAAAGGAAAGCTCTATTTGTGTGAAAAAAAATGGTAAAAATATCATATGGGTACAGTGTTGCATGACCGGGCAATTGTCATTCAAAGTGCGACTGCGCTGAAAGCTGAAGATTGGTCCTGGCCAGGAAGGGGGTGACAGTGCCCGGTATATAAGGGGTTAATATAAACTAACTGCAAACTTAAAAAAATGAAAACAACTTCTGACATGAAAGTGTTAAAGAGTGAGAAATAGGAAAGGTGATTGTGGATGACACAATGTAACAAATGACATAACATTGAAATATTGTATCTTGTTGCCTCCATAGAGGTCCATACATAATAATGATGAGATCTCATCATACACAATAGGATATCGGTCTCTGTTCACACCTAAGCAGGTGCGACAGACTGCACGCGTTTTGTCGCGATTTCACGCATCTTGCTTTTTCAATTGGCTGGCCTACGCGTGAAAATCGCATAAAAGACGTGCATTACCCTCTTTAAAAAACGCTCTGCACCAAAACGCATGCTACTTTGTTACACTGTGTTTTGGCGGGCGCGTCTGCGCACAGGGTAGCAAGGAATTAGTGGCACCGCCGCATGACTGCGAAAGGGACGCACATTTTTGTGCATTGCAGGAAGATGTGAAGCTCCGCCTTTTCTGCTCGTTCTTGCGCCGTCACGTGTAGGGCTGCGAAATGTGCGAGAAATGCGCAAAAGAAGTCGATGACCCTTTTACAATATCGCGCCGCACCGAACAGCATGGCGCAAAGTTTTTGCACACATTAGCAGATATGTTGTGGGTGGCAATTATAGAATTAATGTCACTTCTGTGCATCTGCTAAAGGGCAGCGCGTTTCCGATTTTGCACACGTTCCCGAAACGCACAGAGTGTGAACCTAGTCTCGGGATAGATTTAGATGCGCTTCTAAATCTATCTTTCTACTGAAGCCCGATCCGTGTTTGGATTGCCCTTCAGAGGCTACCGACAGGCGGCGAGGAGCACTGCAGCACCCAGTGTTCTTCACATGCTTGCCTTCGCATTGCACCTCGGCAAAATTGTCCCAACATGCAGCGCCGGGACAAAGTCATCTAGAGCCCAGAGCAAACATGCCAAACTGTGTCCCCCCCCCCCCCCGCCCCAACAATATGTGTGAGCATTGTGTGTGTCCCCCCCCCCCCAAAAAAAATTGAGCACTTACCTGCATTCTTACCCCCTAAGCATAAGTTTCCCTCTGCCCGGTACAAGTCTGACCCTCTGCTGAAATCCCCCCTCAGCAAAAATCTTTGTCCATCCCCCCAGCACAAATGCCCCCCCCCCCCAAAAAAAAAAATGACCCCTCCTAGCACAAATCCTCTACCCCTCAAATTTCCCCTCCTAGCATAGATTGCCCCCAATTGTCCCTACTAGCACAAATTCAGCCCCCCCAAATTTCCACTCCTAGCACAAACCCCCCCCCAATCATCCCTATTAGCACAACCCCCCCAATCATCCCTATTAGCACAAATCCCGCCCCACAATTTCCACTCCTAGCATAAATCCCCCCTCCCCCCACAATTTCCACTCCTAGCACAAATCCCCCCCAATCATCCCTATTAGCACAAATCCCCCCAATCATCCCTATTAGCACAAATCTCCCCCCCCAATAAAATGCCCCCCAATCATACCTATTAGCACAAATCCCCCCAATCATCCCTATTAGCACAAATCTCCCCCCCCCAAAAAAAAATGCCCCCCCCCAATCATACCTATTAGCACAAATCCCCCCAATCATCCCTATTAGCACAAATCCCCCCCCCCAATCATCCCTATTAGTACAAATCCCCAATTTCCACTCCTAGCACAAATCTCCCCCCCCCCAAAATGTACACTCCTAGCACAAATCCCCCCCCCCCAATCATCCCTATTAGCACAAATCCCAACCCCCCAAAAAAAGTACACTCCTAGCACAAATCCCCCCCCCCCAATCATCCCTATTAGCACAAACCCCCCCCCATTTCCACCTAGCACAAATCCCCCCCCCCCCCAGCAATTTCCACTCCTAGCACAAATCCCCCCAAATCATCCCTATTAGCACAAATCCCCCCCCCCCAAAAATGTACACTCCTAGCACAAATCCCCCCCCCATTTCCACTCCTAGCACAAATCCCCCCCAATCATCCCTATTAGCACAAATCCCCCCCCCCCTCAAATTTACACTCCTAGCACAAATGCCCCCCCCCCCAATCATACCTATTAGCACAAATCCCCCCAATCATCCCTATTAGCACAAATCCCCCCCCCCCAATCATCCCTATTAGTACAAATCCCCAATTTCCACTCCTAGGACAAATCCCCCCTCCAATCATCCCTATTAGCACAAATCCCCCCCCCCAAAAAATGTACACTCCTAGCACAAATCCCCCCCCAATCATCCCTATTAGCACAAATCCCCCCAATCATCCCTATTAGCACAAATCTCCCCCCCAAAAAAATGCCCCCCAATCATACCTATTAGCACAAATCCCCCCAATCATCCCTATTAGCACAAATCTCCCCCCCCCAAAAAAAATGCCCCCCCAATCATACCTATTAGCACAAATCCCCCCAATCATCCCTATTAGCACAAATCCCCCCCCCCAATCATCCCTATTAGTACAAATCCCCAATTTCCACTCCTAGCACAAATCTCCCCCCCCCAAAATGTACACTCCTAGCACAAATCCCCCCCCCAATCATCCCTATTAGCACAAATCCCAACCCCCCAAAAAAAGTACACTCCTAGCACAAATCCCCCCCCCAATCATCCCTATTAGCACAAACCCCCCCCCATTTCCACCTAGCACAAATCCCCCCCCCCCCCAGCAATTTCCACTCCTAGCACAAATCCCCCCAAATCATCCCTATTAGCACAAATCCCCCCCCCAAAAAAATGTACACTCCTAGCACAAATCCCCCCCCCATTTCCACTCCTAGCACAAATCCCCCCCAATCATCCCTATTAGCACAAATCCCCCCCCCTCAAATTTACACTCCTAGCACAAATGCCCCCCCCCAATCATACCTATTAGCACAAATCCCCCCAATCATCCCTATTAGCACAAATCCCCCCCCCAATCATCCCTATTAGCACAAATCCCCCCCCCCCAATCATCCCTATTAGTACAAATCCCCAATTTCCACTCCTAGGACAAATCCCCCCCTCCAATCATCCCTATTAGCACAAATCCCCCCCCCCCAAAAAATGTACACTCCTAGCACAAATCCCCCCCCAATCATCCCTATTAGCACAAATCCCCCCCAATCATCCCTATTAGCACAACCCCCCCCCCCCATTTCCACCTAGCACAAATCCCCCCCCAGCAATTTCCACTCCTAGCACAAATCCCCCCCAATCATCCCTTTTAGCACAAATCCCCCCCCCCAAAAAAATGTACACTCCTAGCACAAATCCCCCCCCCCCATTTCCACTCCTAGCACAAATCCCCCCCCCAATTATCCCTATTAGCACAAACCCTCCCCCCCCCATTTCCACTCCTAGCACAAATCCCCCCCAATCATCCCTATTAGCACAAATCCCCCCCCCAACATTTACACTCCTAGCACAAATTCCCCCCCCCCAATCATCCCTATTAGCACAAATCCCCCCCCCCCACACACACACACAATTTCCACTCCTAGCACAAATCCCCCACTCCCCAATCATCCCTATTAGAAAATATCCCCACCCCCCACACACAATTTCCACTTCTAGCACAAATCCCCCAATCACCCCTATTAGAACAACTCTCCCCCCCCAAAAAAAAAAAAATCCCCTCCTAGCACAAATCCCCACATCCCCAAAATGTCCACTCCTAGCACAAATCCCTCCCCCCCCCAATCATTCCTATTAGCACAAATCACCCCCCCCCCACAATTTCCATTCCCAACACAAATCCCCCCCAATCATCCCTATTAGCACAAATCCCCCCCAATCATCCCTATTAGCACAAACCCCCCCCCCCAATCATCCCTATTAGCACAACCCCCCCCAATCATCCCTATTAGCACAAATCCCCCCCAATCATCCCTATTAGCACAACCCCCCCCCAATCATCCCTATTAGCACAACCCCCCCCCAATCATCCCTATTAGCACAAATCCCCCCCCAATCATCCCTATTAGCACAAATCCCCCCCCCAATCATCCCTATTAGCACAACCCCCCCCAATCATCCCTATTAGCACAACCCCCCCCAATCATCCCTATTAGCACAAATCCCCCCCCCCCCCAATCATCCCTATTAGCACAAATCCCCCCCCCAATCATCCCTATTAGCACAAATCCCCCCCCAATCATCCCTATTAGCACAAACCCCCCCCCAATCATCCCTATTAGCACAACCCCCCCCAATCATCCCTATCAGCACAAATCCCCCCCCCCAATCATCCCTATTAGCACAACCCCCCCCAATCATCCCTATCAGCACAAATCCCCCCCCCCCAATCATCCCTATTAGCACAAATCCCCCCCCCCAAAAAAAAATCCCCTCCTAGCTCAAATCCCCCCCCCAAAAAATTACCCCCCAATCATCCCTATTAGCACAACCCCCCCCCCCCCCAACATATCACCTCTCGAGAACAGACCTCCAAATTCCCCCCCCTCCAAGCACAAAACTTCTTCCCCATCCCCCTTCCAACACTAATCCCCCTAAATAAGCACTCCTAGCAACCCCCCTCCCCAATTTTTCCTCCTAGAACAGTTCTTACCCCCCTGCCCCCCACCCAATTCCACCTCCCAATCTCCTCACGGCACCCCCCCCCCCCCACACCATGATACCACAGTGGCCAGGGCAGCCGCCCCTCCTGCCCACTCCTTGTCACGGCCCTGCCAACATGTGTTGTCTGCCAGGCTTTGCCGCTCCCCAAAAACTTCCATTGATGTCAATGTAAACGCGCCACAAACACCCCTATGGCGTTTACAGAGTGTTTGAGATGCATTTAGAACGCGGTTCTAGCCGAGACAATAATACCAAAATCCATACAATAAAAAAAAAAAAAATCAACACAGAGTCCGGCAAGTGTTTTTTTTTTTTAACGCAACGTAAACGCATCAAAAACATGCCGTTAACGCATCTTAAATACATGAGGTGCGTTAATGGGCGCTCAAATTTCTTTGCGCTTCACCTGTTTTTGCAGACAAATGCATCATACTCGGTTGCGGGGCATTTGTGACGCTTCCCCATTTGCTTGCGTGCGCAGCGTTCGGCGGTTGGGTAACTTTGCCGCGGGCGCAAAGCATCACAGCATATAAACACCCCCATCTGCTGCCTATTGCAGCTTAAAGGGAGGCGGTTGTGCGCGGTTGAGCTGCGTTTTTTGCCCGCCTACTAATTAAACATCTAAAAGAAGTCTTAGGCTCCATTCACACGTGTGCGATTTGTCATGCGACTTTGAACATCAAAGTCACATGACAGAGTGCACCCCATTCTTTTCAATGGCACCCATTTAAATCGGTGTGACTTAGGCTCCGTTTAAACCTTGGCGTTCCAGATTGTGGGCAGAATCCCCGCCATTCTGCTTGCGATTCCCGAATCGCCGCAAAACGTCTGAACGCGCTTGCAATCCCGTTACTTTCAATGGCACCCTAATAGCGTTGCGTTTTTGCTGCGATCGGCGCGCGGCAAAATCATGCAACGCCTGTCGCCCCCAAAAGAACTTCGGAACTTATTTTTGGGCGACAGGCGTCGCACGATTTTACGTTTTTCATGCCGCAAAATCACGGGACGCCTGTTGCCCAAAAGAAGTTCGGAACTTCTTTTTGGGGGACAGGCGTCACATGATTTTGCGTTTGTCGCGCGGCAAAATCACGGGGCGCCTGTCGCCCAAAAGAACATCTTTTGGGGAGATAGGCGTCCCGTGATTTTGCCGCGATTTGTCATGAGAAAAATCGCGGCAAAGTCATGCTGCGATTGGGGGGTGCCGTTGAAAGTAACGGGATCGTAAGCGCGCTTCATGTTTTGCAGCGATTCGAGAATCGTGGGCAGAGTCGCAGCGATTCCCTCCGCGATCCGGAAACGCCAAGGTGTAAAACGGAGCCTTAAAAGTATCGCAGCGACTTTGAAAAGGTGCCTGCGCTACTAATGTAAAGTCGGATCAAAATCGCGCCAAAAGTCGCACGCCAAAGTCGCAGTGGAAATCGTGCGACTTTGGAGACGCGCTAAAGTGAATGGAGCCTTAATCGGCCTTTAATTTGATACAAATATATAAACTGAAAACTTTATTTAGCAGCTTCTGGCGCACTCATTGACCCCGAATCTTTCGCTTTGTTGGAATGCTTGTTTTTTTGTTTTGTTTTGTTTTTTAACCCTCTGGCGGCCATGGGTGTCGCTGTAGGCCGGCAGCAAATGGGTTAACACATTCTCTGCTTTCACACAAGTGCTGAGTCAGTGCAGAAGAATTCTCTTTCCCTTTCGGAGTGGGGGGGGGGGGGGTTTATTACGGTAATGTGGAAACCTTGCTTCCCTCCCTCGCTCTCCCCGGGGATCGCGTGCAGATGCCGATATTTACCTGATGCCAAAAGAGAGCGAGGCAGACGAGAAGGGGACAAGGTGCAGCTGGGTGTAATTGCGGTTTTGCGAGCAAGGGCGGAACCCCGAGCCAAGCGAGGATCTGTGCACGCACAGGAACAATGCAGCTATTCTTGTGCGATCCAGGAAAGGAACGGGCCTTGGGAAAAATTGTTGGCTCGCGTCCGTACACCTGAATCGCTTCAAGCCGGAACTGGCCCCGCTGCGCTCTCACCGCCGCCTCGGCTCTCTTTTCTTACCCTCCATCCATCCTTCTGTCCTCACCGGGGGACTTCTACATTTTCTACAATGTATCTAAAGCTCAAACTTTTTTTTTTTTCTTACGTTTTGGATAGAATAGGCAATAGTTAGAACCTCTGTCGGGTTTTTATTGCTGTCTGAGTCCTCACCGGGGAGATTCAACCCTATATTCTAATCACCAGCGTCACCGGGATGGAAGGTGATGGCAAGTCCAAAATTTGGAGTTGTCACCAGAACAGGAATAGATGGTGTTCTGGTGACAATTGTCTAAAGATGGATCAAAAAAAAAAAATCAGCTGGTTCATCAGGGACGAAGACTAGACCAACACCAGACCCAGACGAAGACAAGACCTATACCAAGACTAAACCAACACCGACCCAGACGAAGACAAGACCCAGACCCAACACCAAGACCAGACCCAACACCAAGACAAGACCAGACCAACACCAAGACCAGACCAACACCAAGACCAGACCCAACACCAAGACCAGACCAAGACCAGACCAACACCAAGACCAGACCAACACCAAGACCAGACCAACACCAAGACCAGACCAACACCTCCTAGACCATGAGAAGACTAAAACCAAGACCAACACCAGACTAAGACTAAAACAAAGACAAGACCAACACCAGACCCAGCCCAAGACCAAACTCAGACCACGATCAAGACAAGACCAGTACCAGATCTAGCTCAAGACTGGACCCTGGAACAGGAATAGATGATGTTCTGGTGACAACTGTCTAAAGATGGATCAAAAAAAATCAGCCGGTTCATCAGGGACCAGCCAAACCGTCGACCCATCTTTGGCTGTTCCCGTTCATGAGAAGTCAACCCAATGGCTTGTTGGAAAATGTTGCTTCTATCTGTGCATGATCATTGTATTCTGCAAGTGGAGGTGTCTCCGAGGTCAGAATACGATGACACAGTGGGGAGGATTCCCCCCCCCATCCACCTGGAATGTATAGATGAGGGAGTCGGTTCAGTTTTTTTTTTTCAGGGAAATTCTTCACTTTGGAGAGATTATATCTGACTTCTTGATGTGTCTACAGGACAGGAAGTGAGGTTAATTCTCCACAATGTGAACATCTTAGTTGGCAAAATACAAGTCCAGACCAAGACCATATCAGACTAAGATGAAGACTAGACCAACACCAGACCCAGACAAAGACTAGACCAAGACAAGACCCAAACCAAGACTAGACCAGCACCAAGACTAGACCAGCACCAAGACTAGACCAGCACCAAGACTAGACCAGCACCAAGACTAGACCAGCACCAAGACTAGACCAGCACCAAGACTAGACCAACACCAAGACTAGACCAACACCAAGACTAGACCAACACCTCCTAGACCATGAGAAGACTAAAACCAAGACAAGACCAACACCAGACCCAGCCCAAGACCAAACTCAGACCACGATCAAGACAAGACCAGTACCAGATCTAGCTCAAGACTGGACCCTGGAACAGGAATAGATGGTGTTCTGGTGACAACTGTCTAAAGATGGATCAAAAAAAATCAGCCGGTTCATCAGGGACCAGCCAAACCGTCGACCCATCTTTGGCTGTTCCCGTTCATGAGAAGTCAACCCAATGGCTTGTTGGAAAATGTTGCTTCTATCTGTGCATGATCATTGTATTCTGCAAGTGGAGGTGTCTCCGAGATCAGAATACGATGACACAGTGGGGAGGATTCCCCCCCATCCACCTGGGATGTATAGATGAGTGAGTCGGTTCAGTTTTTTTTTCCAGGGAAATTCTTCACTTTGGAGAGATTATATCTGACTTCTTAATGTGTCTACAGGACAGGAAGTGAGGTTAATTCTCCACAATGTGAACATCTTAGTTGGCAAAATACAAGTCCAGACCAAGACCATATCAAACTAAGACGAAGACTAGACCAACACCAGACCCAGATGAAGACAAGACCCATACCAAGACTAGACCCAGACGAAGACCCAGACCCAGACCCAGACCCATACCAAGACCCAGACCCATACCCAGACCCAGACCCATACCAAGACCCAGACCCAGACCCAGACGAAGACCCAGACCCATACCAAGACCCAGACCCAGACCCAGACGAAGACCAGACCCATACCAAGACCCAGACCCATACCAAGACTAGACGAAGACCAGACCCAGACCCAGACGAAGACGAAGACCAGACCCAGACGAAGACCAGACCCATACCAAGACTAGACGAAGACCAGACCCAGACGAAGACCAGACCCATACCAAGACCCAGACCCATACCAAGACTAGACGAAGACCAGACCCAGACGAAGACCAGACCCATACCAAGACCCAGACCCATACCAAGACCCAGACCCATACCAAGACCCAGACCCATACCAAGACCCAGACCCATACCAAGACCCAGACCCAGACCCATACCAAGACCCAGACCCATACCAAGACCCAGACCCATACCAAGACCCAGACCCACACCAAGACCAGACCCACACCAAGACCAGACCCACACCAAGACCAGACCCACACCAAGACCAGACCCACACCAAGACCAGACCCACACCAAGACCAGACCCACACCAAGACCAGACCCACACCAAGACCAGACCCACACCAAGACCAGACCCACACCAAGACCAGACCCATACCAAGACCAGATCCATACCAAGACTAGACGAAGACCAGACCCAGACGAAGACCAGACCCAGACGAAGACCAGACCCAGACGAAGACCAGACCCAGACGAAGACCAGACCCAGACGAAGACCAGACCCAGACGAAGACCAGACCCAGACGAAGACCCAGACCCATACCAAGACCCAGACCCATACCAAGACCCAGACCCATACCAAGACCCAGACCCATACCAAGACCCAGACCCATACCAAGACCCAGACCCATACCAAGACCCAGACCCATACCAAGACCCAGACCCACACCAAGACCCAGACCCACACCAAGACCAGACCAACACCAAGACCAGACCAACACCAAGACCAGACCAACACCAAGACCAGACCCACACCAAGACCAGACCCACACCAAGACCAGACCCACACCAAGACCCAGACCCACACCAAGACCCAGACCCATACCAAGACCCAGACCCAGACCAAGACCCATACCAAGACCAGACCCATACCAAGACCAGACCCATACCAAGACCAGACCCATACCAAGACCAGACCCATACCAAGACCAGACCCATACCAAGACCAGACCCACACCAAGACCAGACCCACACCAAGACCAGACCCACACCAAGACCAGACCCACACCAAGACCAGACCCACACCAAGACCAGACCCACACCAAGACCAGACCCACACCAAGACCAGACCAACACCAAGACAGACCCATACCAAGACCCAGACCCATACCAAGACCCAGACCAAGACCAGACTCATACCAAGACCCAGACCCACACCAAGACCAGACCCACACCAAGACCAGACCCACACCAAGACCAGACCCACACCAAGACCAGACCCACACCAAGACAGACCCATACCAAGACCAGACCCATACCAAGACCCAGACCCAGACCCAGACCCATACCAGACCCATACCCAGACCCATACCCAGACCCATACCAAGACCCAGACCCATACCAAGACCCAGACTCATACCAAGACCCAGACCCAACACCAAGACCAGACCCACACCAAGACCAGACCCACACCAAGACCAGACCCACACCAAGACCAGACCCACACCAAGACCAGACCCACACCAAGACCAGACCCACACCAAGACCCAGACCCACACCAAGACCCAGACCCATACCAAGACCCAGACCCATACCAAGACCCAGACCCATACCAAGACCCAGACCCATACCAAGACCCAGACCCATACCAGACCCATACCAAGACCAGACCCATACCAAGACCCAGACCCAACACCAAGACCAGACCCACACCAAGACCAGACCCACACCAAGACCAGACCCACACCAAGACCAGACCCACACAAAGACCCAGACCCATACCAAGACCCAGACCCATACCAAGACCCAGACCCATACCAAGACCCAGACCAAGACCAGACCCATACCAAGATCAGACCCATACCAAGACCAGACCCATACCAAGACCAGACCCATACCAAGACCAGACCCACACCAAGACCAGACCAACACCAAGACCAGACCAACACCAAGACCAGACCAACACCAAGACAGACCCATACCAAGACCCAGACCCATACCAAGACCCAGACCAAGACCAGACTCATACCAAGACCCAGACCCACACCAAGACCAGACCCACACCAAGACCAGACCCACACCAAGACCAGACCCACACCAAGACCAGACCCACACCAAGACCAGACCCACACCAAGACAGACCCATACCAAGACCAGACCCATACCAAGACCCAGACCCATACCAAGACCCAGACCCATACCAGACCCATACCAGACCCATACCAGACCCATACCCAGACCCATACCAAGACCCAGACCCATACCAAGACCCAGACTCATACCAAGACCCAGACCCAACACCAAGACCAGACCCACACCAAGACCAGACCCACACCAAGACCAGACCCACACCAAGACCAGACCCACACCAAGACCCAGACCCATACCAAGACCCAGACCCATACCAAGACCCAGACCCATACCAAGACCCAGACCAAGACCAGACCCATACCAAGACCAGACCCATACCAAGACCAGACCCATACCAAGACCAGACCCATACCAAGACCAGACCCACACCAAGACCAGACCAACACCAAGACCAGACCAACACCAAGACCCAGACCCATACCAAGACCCAGACCCATACCAAGACCCAGACCCATACCAAGACCCAGACCAAGACCAGACCCATACCAAGATCAGACCCATACCAAGACCAGACCCATACCAAGACCAGACCCATACCAAGACCAGACCCACACCAAGACCAGACCAACACCAAGACCAGACCCACACCAAGACCAGACCCACACCAAGACCAGACCAACACCAAGACAGACCCATACCAAGACCCAGACCCATACCAAGACCCAGACCAAGACCAGACTCATACC
Source organism: Rana muscosa (assembly GCA_029206835.1). Taxonomy (NCBI): domain Eukaryota; kingdom Metazoa; phylum Chordata; class Amphibia; order Anura; family Ranidae; genus Rana; species Rana muscosa. Next base: position 18,216,302 of record CM055128.1, on the reverse strand, counting down.
AAGACCCAGACCCACACCAAGACCAGACCCACACCAAGACCAGACCCACACCAAGACCAGACCCACACCAAGACCAGACCCACACCAAGACCAGACCCACACCAAGACCAGACCCACACCAAGACCAGACCCACACCAAGACAGACCCATACCAAGACCAGACCCATACCAAGACCAGACCCATACCAAGACCCAGACCCATACCAAGACCCAGACCCATACCAGACCCATACCAGACCCATACCCAGACCCATACCAAGACCCAGACCCATACCAAGACCCAGACTCATACCAAGACCCAGACCCAACACCAAGACCAGACCCACACCAAGACCAGACCCACACCAAGACCAGACCCACACCAAGACCAGACCCACACCAAGACCAGACCCACACCAAGACCCAGACCCATACCAAGACCCAGACCCATACCAAGACCCAGACCCATACCAAGACCCAGACCAAGACCAGACCCATACCAAGACCAGACCCATACCAAGACCAGACCCATACCAAGACCAGACCCACACCAAGACCAGACCAACACCAAGACCAGACCCACACCAAGACCAGACCCACACAAAGACCCAGACCCATACCAAGACCCAGACCAAGACCAGACTCATACCAAGACCAGACCCACACCAAGACCAGACCCACACCAAGACCAGACCCACACCAAGACAGACCCATACCAAGACCAGACCCATACCAAGACCAGACCCACACCAAGACCAGACCCACACCAAGACAGACCCATACCAAGACCAGACCCATACCAAGACCAGACCCATACCAAGACCCAGACCCATACCAGACCCATACCAGACCCATACCCAGACCCATACCAAGACCCAGACTCATACCAAGACCCAGACCCAACACCAAGACCCAGACCCAACACCAAGACCAGACCCAACACCAAGACCAGACCCAACACCAAGACCAGACCCAACACCAAGACCAGACCCATACCAAGACCAGACCCATACCAAGACCAGACCCACACCAAGACCAGACCAACACCAAGACCAGACCAACACCAAGACCAGACCCACACCAAGACCAGACCCACACCAAGACCAGACCAACACCAAGACAGACCCATACCAAGACCCAGACCCATACCAAGACCCAGACCAAGACCAGACTCATACCAAGACCCAGACCCACACCAAGACCAGACCCACACCAAGACCAGACCCACACCAAGACCAGACCCACACCAAGACCAGACCCACACCAAGACCAGACCCACACCAAGACAGACCCATACCAAGACCAGACCCATACCAAGACCCAGACCCATACCAAGACCCAGACCCATACCAGACCCATACCAGACCCATACCAGACCCATACCCAGACCCATACCAAGACCCAGACCCATACCAAGACCCAGACTCATACCAAGACCCAGACCCAACACCAAGACCAGACCCACACCAAGACCAGACCCACACCAAGACCAGACCCACACCAAGACCAGACCCACACCAAGACCAGACCCACACCAAGACCAGACCCACACCAAGACCCAGACCCATACCAAGACCCAGACCCATACCAAGACCCAGACCCATACCAAGACCCAGACCAAGACCAGACCCATACCAAGACCAGACCCATACCAAGACCAGACCCATACCAAGACCAGACCCACACCAAGACCAGACCAACACCAAGACCAGACCCACACCAAGACCAGACCCACACAAAGACCCAGACCCATACCAAGACCCAGACCCATACCAAGACCCAGACCAAGACCAGACTCATACCAAGACCAGACCCACACCAAGACCAGACCCACACCAAGACCAGACCCACACCAAGACAGACCCATACCAAGACCAGACCCATACCAAGACCAGACCCACACCAAGACCAGACCCACACCAAGACAGACCCATACCAAGACCAGACCCATACCAAGACCAGACCCATACCAAGACCCAGACCCATACCAGACCCATACCAGACCCATACCCAGACCCATACCAAGACCCAGACTCATACCAAGACCCAGACCCAACACCAAGACCCAGACCCAACACCAAGACCAGACCCAACACCAAGACCAGACCCAACACCAAGACCAGACCCAACACCAAGACCAGACCCAACACCAAGACCAGACCCAACACCAAGACCAGACCCAACACCAAGACCAGACCCAACACCAAGACCAGACCCAACACCAAGACCAGACCCAACACCAAGACCAGACCCAACACCAAGACCACACCATCACTTCCTAGACAATGAGAAGACTAAAACCAAGACCAACACCAGACCAAGACTAAAACCAAGACAAAACCAACACCAGACCCAGCCCAAGACCAATCTCAGACCACGATCAAGACAAGACCAGTACCAGATCTAGCTAAAGACTGGACCCCGGAACAGGAATAGATGATGTTCTGGTGACAACTGTCTAAAGATGGATCAAAAAAAAAATCAGCCGGTTCATCAGGGACCAGCCAAACTTCGACCCATCTATGGCTGTTTCCGTTCATGATAAATCAACCCAATGGCTTGTTGGAAAATTTTGCTTCTATCAGCGCATGATCAGTGTATTCTGCAAGTGGAGGTGTCTCCGCGGTCAGAATATGATGACACAGCAGGGAGGATGCCCCCCCCCATCCACTTGGAATGTATAGATGGGGGAGTAAGTTTTGTTTTTTTTATTCAGCCCGCCGGAAGAGCAAAAAAATAATTGACCCATGTATGGCCAGCTTTAGAGGGAAATTCTTCACTTTGGAGAGATTTCATCTGACTTCTTGATGTGTCTACAGGACAGGAAGTGAGGTTAATTCTCCACAATGTGAACGTCTTAGTTGGCAAAATATTCAAGACCAGACCAAGACCATATCAGACTAAGACCAACACCAGACCAAGACGAAAACAAGACCCAAACCAAGACTAGACCAACACCAGACCAACACCAGACCAAGACCAGTACAAGAACCAGACCATGAGAAGATCAAGACTAACACCAAGACCAAGACCAACACCAGCCCAAGACCAAACTCAGACCATGATCAGTACCAGATCTAGCTCAAGACTGGACCCAGATGAGACAAGACCCAAACCAAGACTAGACCAACACCTAGACCATGAGAATATAAAGACTAAAACCAACACCAGACCAAGACTTAAAACCAAGACAAGACCAACACCAGACCCAGCCCAAGGCGAAACTCAGACCATGATCAAGACAAGACCAGTACCAGATCTAGCTCAAGACTGGACCCCGGAAAAGGAATAGATGGTGTTCTGGTGACAACTGTCTAAAGATGGATCAAAAAATAAATAAAAATCAGCTGGTTCATAAGGGACCAGCCAAACTTCGACCCATCTATGGCTGTTTCCGTTCATGAGAAATAAAGCCAATGGCTTGTTGGAAAATTTTGCTTCTATCAGCGTATTCTGCAAGTGGAGGTGTCTCCACGGTCAGAATATGATGACACAGTGGGGAGGATTCCCCCATCCACCTGAAATGTATAGATGGGGGAGTCAGTTTAGTTTTTTTCATTCATCCCGCTGGAAGAGCAAAAAAATTATTGAGCCATGTATGGCCAGCTTTAGAGGGAAATTCCTCACTTTGGAGAGATTTCATCTGACTTCTTGATGTGTCTACAGGACAGGAAGTGAGGTTAATTCTCCACAATGTGAACGTCTTAGTTGGCAAAATATTCAAGACCAGACCAAGACCATATCAGACTAAGACCAATACCAGATCCAGACCAAGACAAGACCCAAACCAAGACTACACCAACACCAGACAAAGACCAGTACAAGACCCATGCCATGAGAAGATCAAGACTAACACCAGAACAAGACAAGACCTATACCAGCCCAAGACCAAACTCAGATCATGATCAAGACCAGACCAGTACCAGATCTAGCTCAAGACTGGACCCATTGAAAGACAAGACTAAAACAAGACCAATACCAGACCCAGACCAAGACAAGACCAAGAACAATACCAGAACTAGACCAAGACCAGACCCAGCCCAAGACTAGATCAAGACTAATGATAGACCAAGACCAATACTAGACATAGACTAAAACCAAGACCAAGAACAATACCAGAATTAGACCAAGACAAGACCAACACGAATACAGGACCCAGACGAAGACAAGACCAATACCAGACCCAGCCCAAGACTAATGCTAGACCAAGACCAAAACCAGACCCAGATGAAGACAAGACCAAGACCCATACCAGAACTAGACCAAGACAAGACCAAGACAAGACCAACACTAAGAAAAGACGCAGACAAAGACGAGACCAATACCAGACCCAGCCCAAGACTAATGTTGGACCAAGACTAAAACCAGACCCAGATGAAGACAAGACCAATACTAGACCAATACTAGACCAAGAACCATACCAGAACTAGACCAAGACAAAACCAACACTAAGAAAAGACGCAGACAAAGACGAGACCAATACCAGACCCAGACCCAGCCCAAGACCAATACCAAACCCAGCCCAAGACCACACCAAGATTAATGGTAGACCAAGACCAATGCCAGACCTACACTAAAACAAGACCAAGACCAAGACCAGACCCAGACAAAAACAAGACCAACACCAGATCCAGCCCAAGACTAATGATAGACCCAGACGAAAACCAATACTAGACAAAGACCAAAACCAAGTCAAGACCAATACCAGACCAAGACAAGACCCAGACCAAGACAAGACCCAGACTAAGACAAGACCAATACCAGACCAACAATAAAACCAGACCTATCCCAAGATCAGACCCAAATGAAGAAAAGACCAAGAACACCACCAGAACCAGACCAAGGTAAGACCAATACCAGACTAAGATCATCCCGCAAGATCCATGCGCCCCCTGCCAGACATCCCAGCAAGTGCGGTGACCCCCCTTTCTCCACAGCAGTTAGTAATACAACTTGGACCCCAGCAAACTGAAAAGGTCATCACTCTCCCCGCCCCCCCAAACCCAACGCGCTAAACATTCAGAGAGGGGAGAGGGCAACACATGTGGATCTAGAAGAGACTTTATTGGCTCAGAGCTCTGCCCCTCCCAGTCTGGGTGGAAGGGGGTGGGTAGGTGGGCATATAATATGGTAGCTTCATGTAAAATACACAAGAATAAATATACATTGTGTCTCACTTACAAGAAGAGAGAGCCAGAGCCGACACCGGCATCATCTAATCCTTTCCTCCCGAGCCCTGACTGTCCCTGGCCCCGCACCTATCATTCATTGGATTTCATTTCTTCATATCAAAGAGGCTCGGCATAAAATGTGGGCGGTCTGCATGCAAATACAACCTGCCTAGTAACGCCCACTCCTCCAGCCTGACATCCACCTACCAGCATATTATATTTGCATAACTCCTCCCACTACTTACATCAGGGATGGGGGCGCTTAAAAGCAGTACTGGGGCCGGGGGCTGTGATGTTTTCAGGATGCCCTTTACAGCCCCACCCCCTGCCGGAGCTCCTCCCACCAGCCATGATCTGCCTGCATTGCATAGAGAAGCACAGAGACCAAGTGATGATGTCACAGGGTATAAAATATAATGGAAATGGAAAGACTTTTTTTTTTTTTTTTTTTATAAATATTAGTATGTTGATGAGGGGGGAGGGGGAACCAGAGAAGACGAAATATAAGCAGATTAAACTTGTCAGGGGCCACTGTTGGGGCCCTCGAATATCAGACAGGTAGGCAGACATTCCATGAATGATCTTCACTTGGTGACAGAAGAATGAATATTGAAGTTCTAAATTCAAGGTTGGAATAAAAGTGGCTGCGGTCCTAAACCCGGCCACGCCCAGCAACGCCCCCCCCCCCATTGGACGAGTGACACCCCCTCCCCCCCCTTCTCTCTTTGGACGGTTTACAAGAAAACTTTCCTTTTATTAAAGAATTTGGGAATTTCAGTTCAAGTGAAAGCAGCGGCCATGTCCCCCGATGTGCTGCAATCCCAGTCTCCCCTCCCCCAGTGATCAGACTGTACATTGTAACTTTGTAGAAGGAGGAGGAAGCATTTCCTCAGTCTCCCCTCCCCCAGTGATCAGACTGTACATTGTAACTTTGTAGAAGGAGAAGGAGGCATTTCCTCAGTCTCCCCTCCCCCCAGTGATCAGACTGTACATTGTAACTTTGTAGAAGGAGGAGGAAGCATTATGCGTGGCGGAGCAGTATAAATCCCAGGACTGGATGGTCAGGTCATATATGTATTCATCCATTTCCCCGGGGTGCCGGTATAACCTGTTGCAGGTGACAGGTCCTCTTTGACCCACGCACGCTCTCCTGGTAGGAGGAATGCGGCGGCGGCGGTGACCCGCGTTCCCACGTGACGCTCCATGTAAACAGACTGCAGGGCTGTGACTGACACCTTTGCGTGTTAAGGAGAGATGATGGGCTTGGCCCCCGGGGCTCTGCGGTTTGCTTTGTGTGCGACTCTGACAGGCGCTGAGTGATCTGCGGGGACGGCCCAGGTGCCCCGGGAACAATGGCGCCCATTGTTCTCCTCCTGCGTGTCTCTGCCTGCGTGGGCCCTCCCGAGACAGGTGTATGGCTTCCCAGTCACGCTAACCACCGCCGCCGCCGCTACGCCGGACCGAGCCCCCGCCGCCGCCGAGGATTCCCCACCGAGGCTCCATTCACACTCCTGCGACTCGATGCAATTTCCATAAGAGCAACTTTGTTGCAAACTTGGCTTGACCGTCTACAAAGTCGCACACAAGTCGCATGTATATCCTTCATGTGACACTATTGAGGGATTACATGGAAGTCTGTGGCCCTCGTGTTGCAGGAAAGTCGCACACAAGTCGCATGTATATCCTTCATGTGACACTATTGAGGGATTACATGGAAGTCTGTGGCCCTCGTGTTGCAGGAAAGTCGCACACAAGTCGCATGTATATCCTTCATGTGACACTATTGAGGGATTACATGGAAGTCTGTGGCCCTCGTGTTGCAGGAAAGTCGCACACAAGTCGCATGTATATCCTTCATGTGACACTATTGAGGGATTACATGGAAGTCTGTGGCCCTCGTGTTGCAGGAAAGTCGCACACAAGTCGCATGTATATCCTTCATGTGACACTATCGAGGGATTACATGGAAGTCTGTGGCCCTTGTGTTGCAGGAAAGTCGCACACAAGCCGCTTGTATATCCTTCATGTGACACTATTGAGGGATTACATGGAAGTCTGTGGCCCTCGTGTTGCAGGAAAGTCGCACACAAGTCGCTTGTATATCCTTCATGTGACACTATCGAGGGATTACATGGAAGTCTGTGGCCCTCGTGTTGCAGGAAAGTCGCACACAAGTCGCATGTATATCCTTCATGTGACACTATTGAGGGATTACATGGAAGTCTGTGGCCCTCGTGTTGCAGGAAAGTCGCACACAAGTCGCATGTATATCCTTCATGTGACACTATCGAGGGATTACATGGAAGTCTGTGGCCCTCGTGTTGCAGGAAAGTCGCACACAAGCCGCTTGTATATCCTTCATGTGACACTATTGAGGGATTACATGGAAGTCTGTGGCCCTTGTGTTGCAGGAAAGTCGCACACAAGTCGCTTGTATATCCTTCATGTGACACTATCGAGGGATTACATGGAAGTCTGTGGCCCTCGTGTTGCAGGAAAGTCGCACACAAGTCGCTTGTATATCCTTCATGTGACACTATCGAGGGATTACATGGAAGTCTGTGGCCCTCGTGTTGCAGGAAAGTCGCACACAAGTCGCATGTATATCCTTCATGTGACACTATTGAGGGATTACATGGAAGTCTGTGGCCCTCGTGTTGCAGGAAAGTCGCACACAAGTCGCATGTATATCCTTCATGTGACACTATCGAGGGATTACATGGAAGTCTGTGGCCCTCGTGTTGCAGGAAAGTCGCACACAAGCCGCTTGTATATCCTTCATGTGACACTATTGAGGGATTACATGGAAGTCTGTGGCCCTTGTGTTGCAGGAAAGTCGCACACAAGTCGCTTGTATATCCTTCATGTGACACTATCGAGGGATTACATGGAAGTCTGTGGCCCTCGTGTTGCAGGAAAGTCGCACACAAGTCGCTTGTATATCCTTCATGTGACACTATCGAGGGATTACATGGAAGTCTGTGGCCCTCGTGTTGCAGGAAAGTCGCACACAAGTCGCTTGTATATCCTTCATGTGACACTATTGAGGGATTACATGGAAGTCTGTGGCCCTCGTGTTGCAGGAAAGTCGCACACAAGTTGCTTGTATATCCTTCATGTGACACTATCGAGGGATTACATGGAAGTCTGTGGCCCTCGTGTTGCAGGAAAGTCGCACACAAGTCGCTTGTATATCCTTCATGTGACACTATCGAGGGATTACATGGAAGTCTGTGGCCCTCGTGTTGCAGGAAAGTCGCACACAAGTCGCTTGTATATCCTTCATGTGACACTATTGAGGGATTACATGGAAGTCTGTGGCCCTCGTGTTGCAGGAAAGTCGCACACAAGTCGCTTGTATATCCTTCATGTGACACTATCGAGGGATTACATGGAAGTCTGTGGCCCTCGTGTTGCAGGAAAGTCGCACACAAGTCGCTTGTATATCCTTCATGTGACACTATCGAGGGATTACATGGAAGTCTGTGGCCCTCGTGTTGCAGGAAAGTCGCACACAAGCAGTGCAGGAACCACTTTAAGTCGCACCGATTTGAATGGGTGTCATTGAAAAGAATGGGCTGCGTCTTGCCAATGCGACTTTGATGCCCAAAGTCGCACAACAAGTGTGAATGGAGCCTTAGGCTGCCCTCACATGCGGGCGTTTTAAATCACCGGTGGAATCGCCGCCATTCTGCCCACGGTTTCCAAACGCTCTGCTAAAAATGACCAATCGCACAAAAGGCGCATAACCAGATGTCATTCATTTTAATGGCACCTAAAAACAAAGGCGGGGGGGTGTTCTGCCATGATAAATAGCACTGCAGTCGCCGCGAAACGCATCGTGTGAAGCTTGTTTCCAGAAATAAGCAAATTACAGCGCGAATAGTAATAATTATAATAAAATTAAAATAGTAAAATCAAAATAATAATAAAAAAATAATAAATATAAAAATAATACAATAAAAATCTAAATAATAATAAAAATAATACAATACAGATTTAAATAATATCAAAATTGAAAAATATAATAATAAAATAATACAATAAAAATCTAGATAATAATAAAATCTAAATAATAATAATAATAAAAAAATATATAATAAAATAATAATAATAAAAATAATAGAATAAAAATCTACATAATAAAATCAAAATAATAATAATAAAATATAATAAAAAATAATACAATAAAATTCTAAATAATAATAACAATTTAAATAATAATAATAATAATAAAAAAATAATACAATTTAAGTAATATCAAAATCTAAAAATATAATAATAATAAAATAATAAACTAAAAATGTAGATAATATTAAAATCTAAATAATAATAATAAAATATATATATATATATAATAATAATATAATGATAATAAAAATAATAGAATAAAAATCGATATAATAATAAAATCAAAATAATAATAATAAAAAATATATAATAGTAACAAAAAACAATAATGAAAAAAATAACAATAATAATACAATCTAAATAATAATAATAATAAAATATAATAATAATTAAAAAATAAAATAACAAAAATAATAATAAAAATATATCCAGTAATAATTAAAAAAATAGATTTATTTATATATATATATATATATATATATATATATATATATATATATATATATATAAAAAATAGAATTATAATAATAATAAAAAATAATGAAAATAATAATAAATAGTAAAATAATAAAGTAATAATAAACTATTATTATTATTTATATTCAAATACATCCTGCCTAGGAATGCACTCTGCTCAAGACTGACACCCACCCATCAAGGCATTTTGATATTTGCATAACTCCTCCTACTGCGTGCTTCAGGGCTGAGGGCTCTGGAGAGGAGTACAGAGGTGGGGTGCTGGAATGTTTTCAGGAAGCTTAGTACAGCCCCTCCCACCAGCCATGATCAGCCTGCATTGCATAGAGAAGCACAGAGACCCAGTAATGACACCAGTGGGTATAAAATAACATATGTAATGAAAATGGAATTATTTAAAAATGTCATTAGCATGTTGATGAGGAGGGGGGAGGGGAGCTGAAATTTAAGCTGATTAACTTCAGCTCTCATGTCCTCAACATCCCCAAAGTTTGTATACTGGAATCTCTTGGTTTACAATTTATTCTCTAAGAAATAAAAGATTATTAATGAATCCGCGTGTTCAGGGGGTCCAATTACAATTGCATGACAAATCCAATACAATAGGCGCGGCGGTGGAATTATCAATAAGTATTCATTTAAAGGGTCACTCCACCCCACACTGATATTTACAGCATCTCACAAAAGTAAGTACACCCCTCACATCTTTGTAAATATTTTCTTGTATCTTTTCATGTGACAACACTGAAGAAATGACACTTTGCTACAATGTAAAGTAGTGAGTGTACAGCTTGTATAACAGTGTACATTTTCTGTCCCCTCAAAATAACTCCACACACAGCCATTAATGTCTAAACCACTGGCAACAAAAGTGAGTACACCCCTAAGTGAAAATGTCCCAATTGGGCCCAATTAGCCATTTTCCCTCCCCGGTGTCATGTGACTCATTAGTGTTACAAGGTCTCAGGTGTGAATGGGGAGAAGGTGTGTTAGATTTGGTGTTATCGCTCTCACTCCCTCATACTGGTCACTGGAAGTACAACATGGCACCTCATGGCAAAGAACTCTCTCAGATGTTTTGGAACTACATTTCCCATGATGCTCAACTACACGACAGAGTGCATGAGCATCATGGGAAATGTAGTTCCAAAACATCTGGGGTGCCAAGGTTCGCCATCACTGGCCTAGGCTATAAGAAGATTGCCCAGATCCTGAAACTGAGCTGCAGCACGGTGGCCAAGACCATACAGCGGTATAACAGGACGGGTTCCACTCAGAACAGGCCTCGCCATGGCCACCAAAGAAGTTGAGGTCACGTGCTCAGCGTCATATCCAGAGGTTGTGTTTGGGAAATAGACGTATGAGTGCTGCCAGCATTGCTGCAGAGGTTGAAGGGGTGGGGGGGTCAGCCTGTCAGTGCTCAGACCATACGCCGCACGCTGCATCCAATTGGTCTGCATGGCTGTCATCCCAGAAGGAAGCCTCTTCTAAAGATGATGCACAAGAAAGTCCACAAACAGTTTGCTGAAGACAAGCAGACTAAGGACACGGATTACTGGAACCATGTGCTGTGGTCTGATGAGACCAAGATAAACTTATTTGGTGTCAGATGGTGTCAGGCGTGTGTGGCGGCAACCAGGTGAGGAGAACAAAGACAAGTGTGTCTTGCCTACAGCCAAGCATGGTGGTGGGAGTGTCATGGTCTGGGGCTGCATGAGTGCTGCCGGCACTGGGGAGCTACAGATCATTGAGGGAACCATGAATGCCAACATGTACTGTGACATACTGAAGCAGAGCATGATCCCCTCCCTTCAGAGACTGGACCGCAGGGCAGTATTCCAACATGATAACAACCCCAAACACACCTCCAAGACCACCACTGCCTTGCTAAAGAAGCTGAGGGTAAAGGTGATGGACTGGCCAATCATGTCTCCAGACCTAAACCCTATTGATCATCTGTGGGACATCCTCAGATGGAAGGTGGAGGAGCGCAAGGTCTCCAACATCCACCAGCTCCGTGATGTCATCATGGAGGAGGGGAAGAGGACTCCAGTGACAACCTGTGAAGCTCTGGTGACCTCCATGCCCAAGAGGGTTAAGGCAGTGCTGGAAAATAATGGTGGCCACACAAAATATTGACACTTTGGGCCCAATTTGGACATTTTCACTTAGGGGCGTCCTCACTTTTGTTGCCAGCGGTTTAGACATTAATGGCTGTGTGTTGAGTTATTTTGAGGGGACAGCAAATTTACACCGTTATACAAGCTGTACACTCACTACTTTACATTGTAGCAAAGTGTCATTTCTTCAGTGTTGTCACATGAAAAGATAGAAGAAAAGATTTACACAAATGTGAGGGGTGTACTTACTTTTGTGAGCTCCTGTACATTTGGGACTCTGGAAGGACGACTTTCTGTACTTTTAAGGAACTTCAGTGCCCAGCTAACCCTTCCGTGTTCTGATGTGGCCCCCCCCCCCCCCCCGTTCCTGTGATGTCGGTCATCATAATTTCACACAAAGGGGAGGGGCTTACATAGTACCAGACAGATGAAACGCGGCCGGGATTGGCCAATATTTAGAAGGATTTCTTTCTTTTTTTTTTTGTTCCACGCTAAAATAAAAGTAAAGCGGCGCAGGGTGCGGGCGGCACATGGAACGCCCTGATCTGGGAAGGTGAGAGGAGGGTGAAGGTTCTCCGACATCCGTGGCTTGGCAGGCCGCCATGCGGTAATTAGAGTAATAATGTAATACACAAGGTTACCGCAATACCACCGAGCAACAAAGGTCACCGCAGCCTCCCCCACACCGAGCGCAAGCCCCGTACAGCAGGAAAACCCAATACAGGTTCACATTACAGGGCAACGTAACAGAATCAGCTTTGGCTGCAATATTCACCTTCAATCTAGAGATTTCCCTTAAAGTACTTTATTTCTGCCACTAGAGGTCCTCAGTCTGATGGCCAGCATCATTTAATCCCGGACCAGCCCCCAACCTGTGACTGGACAGTGAAAGGAGAAGCAGCACAGTGATGAGCTCCTTTCTCTGTCACTCTGCTCTCTCCTCCTAGCAGCACATGAACCAATAAATCCCCCCCCCCAGCAAACATAGACACCCCCTTGGCAACAATAGATCCTCTCCAAAAACAAAATACTCTCCACTGGAAACAATATCATCCTTATCAGCAACAGACCCCCCACTGCCAACAGCAAATTCCCAAGCAGCCAGCAATAATAGATTTCTCCCAACAGTAGATCACCACAGGAACAATAGACCCCCTAGAAACAACAGATCCCAAACCTGCAACCATGGACCCCCCCCCAACAATATATCCCCTGGCAGCTAGCAACAAAAGCAGATTCCCATGTAGCCAGCAACAATAGACCTCCACAACAGGAGTTCAACCCCAGGAACAATAGATCCCCCCAACAACAATAGATCCCCCAGTGCCTAGCAACACAAACAGACTCCCAGGTTGCCAGCAGCAATAGATCTCCCCCAACAGTAGATCAGACCAGGAACAATAGACCCCCCAAGCAATATATCCCCCAGCAGCTAGCAACATAAGCAGATTCCTAAGTAGCCAGCAACAATAGACCTCCCCAACAGGAGATCATCCCAGGAACAATAGATCCCCCAGAAACAATACCATCAACAACAATAGAACCCCCCTGTGGCTATCAACAAAAACAGACTCCCTAGTTTCCAGCAGCAATAGACCTCCACCAACAGTAGATAACCCCTAGGAACAATAGACCCCCTAGAAACAACAGAGCCCCCCACCTGCAACAATAGATCCCCCCCAACAATATATCCCCAGGCAGCTAGCAACAAAAGCAGGTTCCCATGTAGCCAGCAACAATAGACCTCAATAACAGGAGATCAACCCCAGGAACAATACATCCCCCAGCAACAATAGACCCCTCAACAACAATAGAACCCCCAGCAACAAAAACCCCTCAACAACAATAGAACCCCCAGTGACTAGCACCACAAACAGACTCCCAAGTTGCCAGCAGCAATAGACCTCCCCCAACAGTAGGTCACCCCAGGAACAATAAACCCCCAAGCAATATATCCCCCAGCAGCTAGCAACAAAAGCAGATTCCCAAGTAGCCAGCAACAATAGACCTCTCCAACAGGAGATCATCCCAGCCAGGAATAATAGATCCCCCAGCAACAATAGGTCCCTTAACAACAATAGATCCCCCAGTGGCTAACAACATAAACAGACTCCCAAGTTGCCAGCAGCTATAGAACTCCCCCCAACAGTAGATCAGACCAGGAACAATAGACCCCCCCCCAAGGAATATATCCCCCAGCAGCTAGCAACATAAGCAGATTCCTAAGTAGCCAGCAACAATAGACCTCCCCAACCAGAGATCACCACAGGAACAATAGACCACCCCAGAAACAATAGAACCCCCCCCCGCAACAATAGATCCCCCAGTGCCTAGCAACACAAACAGACTCCCAAATAGCCAGCAACAATAGACCTCCCCAACCAGAGATCACTACAGGAACAATAGACCACCCCAGAAACAATAAAACAATAGATCCCGGCAGCAACACTACACCTTCCCAACAATAATTAATCCCCCAGCAGCTGCAAAAGACCAGCGTGCCCAAGTACCCTTTACCAGGACATGCATTCAGTGCTAGAGGTGACAGAACTGCGTTCCCACTAAATAAAAACCCCTGAGCCCTACTGTGGGTGTGGATGTGTAGATCGGGACCCTAGAGTGTAAGCTCTTGGGGACAGGCACTGATGTGAATGGACAGCCCATAATGCGCGGTGTAAATTGTCGGCGTTCTATAAATTCCTGTGATAAATAAAATGGAGATTTTTGCTGAATCCCGCCATATAAATGTCCGAAAACACAAATCAGGAGGAGCGGCACGCAAAGAGTTACCGCTTATCACCGATGACATCATGTGTGTAGGTGGTAAGGGATGGGCACCTCCTGGCACAGCTGACTCGGATGCCAATAAACTTTGGGCCTCTGCTGGGAATACAGCGGCTTAAAGTGACAGAACAGACAACCGGACACAAGGAGAAAAACCCGCTACCGATAACGAAATGTTCTAACGCACTTTGGCCAACGCAACGCATATCTGGATGGTGACATCACCGCTCAGCACATGCAGATCTCACCTCGGCCTTCTTCTGAGCAACACATCGGGTATATATATATTTATTAAAAAAAAATCTTTTTACTTTTTTTACAGCTACTTCCTGGTTTCTGGCCTAGGCAAATTATGTCATACATCCCAGGAATCTTCATGGGAGGAGGGGCTTTATCAGCTAAGCCACACCCTCCCGCCTGCATGCCAGCTTCCTCCACAGTCCAGCATGGGTGGTAATCTTTAGTTATAATGACACCGTCATGCTGCCCAATTCCGGTGCCTGTTACATGTGCCCACTAGGGGGCGCACGTCCCGGTTCACAGCACTCCAGGGACTGAACATCATTACATGAGCATTGTTCAGTCCATGAAGAATGCCCGCCCCCTGCTGTGATGTCATTAGAATAGGTACTCCCCTTGTCTCCGCCCCCTGCCCACCTCTGAGCACCGCCCCTTTTTAGAGAATACAGAACCAAGTATCATTTTTTGTGGTGCTAAGTGATTTGTATGGAATTTGTTAATGATAACAAGAAAAGTAGTAAAATAGATTCCCAGCAACAATAGATCCCTCCTGCAACAGACCCCCCCCCGCAACAATAGATCCCTCCAGCAGCAATAGTTTCCCCTACAACAAATCTTCCCTACAACAACAGATCCCTTCAGCAACAACAGATCCCCCCCCTGCAAGAACAGATCCCCTGTAACAATAGATCCCTCCTGCAATAACAGATTCCCCTACCGCAACAAAAGATCTGTCCAGCAGCAATAGTTTCCCCTACAACAGATCCTTGCAACAATAGATCCCTTCAGCAGCAATAGATCCCTTCAGCAGCAATATTTTCCCCTACAACAACAGATCCCTTCAGCAACAACAGACCCTCCTTGCAACAATAGATCCCTCCAGCAGCAATCAGTCCTCCCACCGCAACAAAAGATCCGTCCAGCAGCAATAGTTTCCCCTACAACAGATCCTTGCAACAATAGATCCCTTCAGCAACAATAGATCCCTTCAGCAACAATAGATCCCTTCAGCAACAACAGATCCCTTCAGCAACAACAGATCCCTTCAGCAACAACAGATCCCCCCGCAACAATAGATTCCTCTAGCAGCAACAGATCCCTCCTACAAGAACAGATCCCCACCGCAACAAAAGATCTGTCCAGCAGCAATAGTTTCCCCTACAACAGATCCTTGCAACAATAGATCCCTTAAGCAACAATAGATCCCTTAAGCAACAATAATTTCCCCTACAACCGATCTTCCCAACAACAACAGATCCCTTCAGCAACAACAGACCCTCCTTGCAACAATAGATCCCTCCAGCAGTAATCAATGCCCCTAAAACAGATCCCCCTGCGACAATAGATTCCTCCAGCAGCAACAGATCCCCTGCAACAACAGACCCCCTTGCAACAATAGATCCCTTCAACAACAATAGACCTCACTACAACAGATCCCCCTGCAACAACATACCCCCCCCGCAACAATAAATCCCTTCAGCAACAATAGATCCCTCAAGCAGCAACAGATCCCTCAAGCAGCAACAGATCCCCCCTGAAACAATGGATTCCTTCAGCAACAATAGATCCCCATTGCAATAGATCACCCCTACAACAGACCCCCTTGCAACAATAGATACCTTCAGCAACAATAGATCCCCCTTACAACAACAGATTCCCCCTGCAACAATAGATCTCCCACAACAAAAATACCCCCCAGAAATAATATACCCCCCCACCACATAATACCCCCCTTGCAACAATATACTCCCCACAACATAATATCCCACCCCCCAGGAACAATATACCCCCCACAACATATTACCCCCCCAGCAACAATATATCCCCCACAACATAATACCCCCCCCAACAACAATATACCCCCCACAACATATTACCCCCCCCAACAACAATAAACCCCCACAGCATAATACCCCCCCACAACATAATACCCCCCCCAGCAACAATATACTCCCCACAACCATAGACCCGAACCAGCAACAATAGAACCCCCCTCAATAGTAGGTCCTTCCCAGCAACAATAATCCCCCCCCCAGCAATAAACCCCCCAAGAGCCAGCAAATCCTGCAGCACTTTTCTCTGGAAGTATATATATATATATATATATATATATATTATTTTTTTATATAAAAAATATTCAAGAGGGGGGTTTTGAGAGGGTGGGGGGGCAGAAAGTAGGGTGGCTAAATGCTGGAGTTCCCCTTTAAGTGTTGCATAGAATGGTGAAGGGTTAGACTCTCCGTCAAGTCTTTACATTGGGAACATTCACCCTTCTCCTCTGCCCCATGTAGGATCTCATGGTGCCAAATCAATGGGGAGAAGTCAAGTGGATTGACTGGTAGCAACCAAATATCAGTGGTGTGTATTAAATCTACTTCCAGATCCTGTGATTGGTCACTTTGGGTCCACACAGCCCTGGTCCTCATCAGAGGGTGACACGCTGTGCAGGGTCCCAGGAATGTACCATGCGGAGACACAATAGGGGTATTGAGGGACAACAAACACAAAAGGCCCTTCTACAAAGAGCGGCCTGAGCCGGGAACAAAAGAGCTCTGTTATGGGAAATGCTCCGACCTCCGACAGACCGACACCCCCTTTCATCATTTCATGTCACCCCTTACTATACCCACTGCACCACCCACTACTCTACCCACTGCACACCCCTTACTATACCCACTGCACCACCCACTACTCTACCCACTGCACCACCCCTTTCATAATTTCATCATTTCATGTCTAAAGTCTGCCGATTGCATCACACTTCTCCTACTATACCCACTGCACCACCCCTTACTATATCCACTGCACCACCCACTACTCTACCCACTGCACCACCCCTTTCATCATTTCATCATTTCATGTCTAAAGTCTGCCGATTGCTTCACACTTCTCCTACTATACCCACTGCACCACCCCTTACTATACCCACTGCACCACCCACTACTCTACCCACTTCACCACCCCTTACTATACCCACTGCACCACCCCTTTCATCATTTCATGTCTAAAGTCTGCCGATTGCTTCACACTTCTCTAATACGATCTGCACCTTCTCCTACTCTACCCACTGCACCACCCACTACACCACCCCTTACTATACCCACTGCACCACCCCTTTCTATGCCCACTGCACCACCCACTACTCTACCCACTGCACCTTCTCCTACTCTACCCACTGCACCACCCATTGCTATACCCACTACTATACCCACTACTCTACCCACTGCACCTTCTCCTACTCTACCCACTGCTATACCCACTGCACCACCCCTTACTCTACCCACTGCACCACCCACTAAACCACCCACTACTCTACCCACTGCACCCCTTACTATACCCACTGCACCACCCACTGCTATACCCACTACTCTACCCACTACTGTACCCACTGCACCACCCACTACTCTACCCACTGCTATACCCACTGCACCACCCACTGCTATACCCACTAAACCACCCACTACTCTACCCACTGCACCCCTTACTATACCCACTGCACCACCCACTACTCTACCCACTGCACCAACCCTTACTATACCCACTGCACCACCCCTTACTATACCCACTGCACCACCTTCTACTCTACTCACTGCACCACCCTCTACTCTACCCACTGCATCAACTCAATCATGGCTGCGCCCTCCTTCCATAAATAGTCTACACTGTGCCCTGTACTTACACCTACTGCACCCCCAACACCTACACTCCATACCATCTACTGGACCTCCAGTATTAGCACCTACAGCACCCCCATTCCTACACCTACTGCACCCTCAATAACTATGCTCCATACATGGGCGTTCGCTGAACTTTTTTCAGGGGGGGGGGGGGTGGGCATCATTAGGTCATCCATGCTCGGTCCCTTTTTGACAATGTCATGAAGGGGAGGAGCTTGTGGCCATATTTTGATCTTTATGAAAACAGACAATACTGTATAGGTTGTTTTCATCAAGATCAAAATATGGCTGCCCACAACACAGATGTATTGCAATACAAAATGGTGTACACCGTGGTGTCGTGGCACAGACACTGCTGTTACCTGTAGTTCTTCAGCGATAGGCCCAGGGCAGGCACTGGCAGCGTATTCTCTCTGGTCTCGGCCACTGCACACCACGCACCTGTAGGAGGAGGAGCTGGCGCCACTCCGGCCGGATCGGCATAGGCACAACATACATTTTTTATGCAGGCTGAGGCAGCAGCCAATCACGGAACAGCCGGGTCACGGTGATGTTGAGCAGAGGCCTGAGTGGCAGAGCCAATCCGATGCTCGGGCCGGGGGTAAGGAGGGAAGGGACGGATGTGTAGTCGGAAAAGACTGAGAGCAGCCCCAGCCCCCAGGCCAGCAGCAGATTTAGAAAAAAATGTCCACGGCTACCGCCGCGGCAATTGCAACACAGGGGGCAAGTGTGTGTCTTCACTCTGACTTAAACACTCTTACGATTCCAGGGGGGGCAATTGACCCCCCTTGCCCTATGGAGCGGATCCCCATGGCTCCATACCAACACCTACAGAGCCTCTCAATACTTTCACGTACTGCACCCCCATTTCTACATGTAGCGGGGTCCTCAAATTGATGGGATACACCTGGGCAATAGTGTGACCCAGGTGTATAATTGTGTTAGGATTCAGACCCCTTTTTGTTTCGTGGAGGATTGGAGGATGTAATATTCTCCTTTGCCTGTGGGTGGCGGGGTACCCACGGGCTTCAGGTAGAATCATCCCCTGCAGTGCTCCCTGTTTGGTCTCTTCCCGGAGATGGTATGGCTGGGGCGGGGAACCCGCCGGGCCGTTGAAGGGAGGAGATAAAAGGGGGAGACGCCCTGACCACGAGGTCGTCGTCTTGCGGAGAAGGAGGTCCTCGGAGGAGGAGGGTTGCGGTCCGCACCCAGGGCCCTTAGGCCTGGGTGCGGGAGATCCAGGAGTCTGGTCCAGGTGCCCATGGCCTGGTCCGGAGTCATGTTGGCGTCCATCCCAGGCACCTTTAGCCTGGGGTGAGGTACTATCTAGGAGGCCTGGGGCCCAGTACCTTCGACTGGGTCCCGCTAGGGTGGACTGTCCGAGGGTCCCTGAGCGGAGGGACTCGTACCTGAGGTGAGGAGGCCGGGGAGGTTACCCACTGGAGACCCGGAGCAGCACCAACCCGGTGACAGTGGGCCTCTGGGAACTCTCTTGGGAGGACACATCCCCCTGATAGGGGCCACAGCGTATCGAAGAGGGCTCCATTGCTGTTCATAGGGGTTGCTGGAAGAGACCCCATCCTTCCTGTTCTGTAACAGCCGGATTGGCTTAGGCGCCGCTGGTCATAGTATAGTGGCATAGAACTGAAACGTTAGGAAGTGCCTTGATCTGCTCATCCCACCGTTGGCAAGGTTATAGGTCCCAACCAGTCTGCTGTTAAAAGAACTGTTTATCGTGCTTTGCTATTGGAGTGCCAAATAAACAAGTGTTGGACCTTTCTCCGGTGTGTGAACTCCAGTTACTGGAAGCAGAGGGGAGGCTGGTGAGCTTGCAATTACAGACTCAGTGCATTCACAGAACACACCGGCCCGAGGAAACATCAGGAAGTGGCCTTCACCTCCCTACTACAATGGGGAGGACATGGGCCGTGGCGCATCTCACTCTCACAACCCAGGAACCCCTAGACATGAGTTGGTGTGTAACCGATAAAGATGGAGAGAGGGTGAGGCCGCTACACGTGGGGGCTCGTGAGTCCGGGATACAGTGTGTTCTAAAGATGGACTTGAGAATGTCTACATTTGAACTTTGCTGCCCAGAGGAGTTCCGAGCAGATCGGCCAAATTACTGGCCAAAGTGCGTCCCTGCTCGGAGTTGTGGAAATGACCCTAACACGGGAAAGGCCCATGCGGAGGAGCGGAAAAAGGGAGAGGTCCAGCCGTGTGACGTACTGCACGTGGGGACTGTTAACGCACTGCGCCACGAGGCACCCCATGGCGACATCGTTCGTGGGCGGAGTCAAGAGGAAGCCCGCGAAAATGTACAGCTCATGGGAGGAGTCTGGCCAAGTGTGGGGATACACGTGGAGACTCCGGCGCGGGGTCAGTGCATGATGGAGCAGCAAACAGTCGGGATGACCTCAAGTGCCCCGTGGATTATGGTTCCTCACCCCACGAGAATGACTTCCTTTGCTGCCCCCATCACAGACACGGGGATAAGACTTAGGCCCCGAGGGCGGTTGGCTCTGTACACTTGCAGAAACACGGAGGCCCTCGGTGTGATCTGTCCCGGCTGCTCGGGACTGGTGGTCACCCTGAAGCCATTCGGGCGATGTGAGGAGTGCAGAGAATTCCTTTTTGAGGTCGAGTCGTCCACAGCAAGGCCCCGGGCCCTTCGCCTCAACCACCTCACGGGTACTGCTACTCCGGAAGGGGAGGTCAAGGCCTCTGTCGAGGTTCCCGTGCGCGCTGACCAGGGCGATGGACTGCCCAACAGAGAAAAATCCGAGGATGCTGCCTCGGTCGCCACAAGTTCTCTGCTCCCACCACCGAAGAGGAAAGTTGGCCTAGTACAGGCATCCTATGGACGTGGTCGAGCTTCACCCCGCTGCTTGCCTGGCCTGGATGGCGCCGGTCGAGATGGAAGTCCCGGACATCCCAGTCTTCTACAAGGGTCAGGTGAGCCAGGGGCTGGGACTGTGGTGGTGGTTGGAGGTGTCGGGGGCCCATTGGAGGTGGAACCCCCCAGAGAAGATGATTCTGTGTCCACCGGTAGATATCTGCCTGCGGAGATGTATGACACCTCCGACCTAGAGTCGCTGTCTGATTGCGGAGATGATGGCGAGATAGACGAACTGTTCAGCCGCAAGGGCTGGGATAGAGTGCCACTTCTTGCTTCCCGTGCGGTACGGGATTCACCTATGTACACAGGAGACAGCACACCTCGGGTGGAAGACCCGCAGCTTACGAGGGAACCTACCCCTCCACCTGTGTCCTCATCTACTGTTACCTCACCTACTTTGGTTGTGGGGACACCCCGCGCTTCTCTGAGAGCGCCGAAAGTCATTTCCAGGGAGCTGGTAAAGGTACCTCGGCATCCGGAAGCTATTGTGCTGCCTGGAACTGGAGAGAAAGCCACTATGCCACCTTTGGCCCGCTTGCAGAGACTGTTTTGCCATAAAGTAGCTCGGGAATATGGGTGGGAGTACCCGTATCTGCCCCGGGACCTGCTATATG
Organism: Rana muscosa; assembly: GCA_029206835.1. Taxonomy (NCBI): domain Eukaryota; kingdom Metazoa; phylum Chordata; class Amphibia; order Anura; family Ranidae; genus Rana; species Rana muscosa. The sequence goes on along the minus strand of CM055128.1, from coordinate 18,194,210 downwards.
AGGTAGAAGTCTGGAGAACAAGATGGTATGACGAGTTTGTGTGGGACAAGTTGAAGGTGCCCCATGCCCGCAGGTACCTGGAATGTGTGCCGGCAGTGTCTAAGAGGTTTGAGGACTGCAAAGCTGAATGGAAATTGGGGCGCCATATCCATGCTGACAAGATAGTCATTTGCAGAAGAGAAGGAGAAGATGTCGAGTATTCGATAGAGGCATTTGACAAACACCTGAAACCCCTGTACCTGCCGGATCCAAAGTTTTACTTATAGGAGAAAAGAACTCCTGTTTATTTCTTTTGTGCACTTGAACTTTCTGGAAGAGCCATTCCCAGACACGCAGGACTGTGCCCTGCTTTTGTTTTTGTTTGGGCTTTTCTTTTTCTCGTTGGAGACTTGGGGACTGTTGTGTTTTCGTGTTTCCCCTTTTCTTCATGTGCCAAAGGCAAGGACATTTGGGAATAGTGGCAGAGTAGGGAAAAGCTGGAAGAACGAAGATTCGTTGAGTGTCATGACCGCGGCGTTGTCACCAGGTGGCAGTGTTGCGCAACAAATGTTTGAAAATATTTCACCCACACATCACCTTGCTTGTTGGAGTGAGTGGGTCTCTCGGCTGACGGGCCCACTCATCCCAAATGACACGAAATTATGTTAGGATGTTGTTTTTCTTTCCCCTGCAGGAGAATCGTCAGTCAAGATCATTGAGAGTGGGTGGCTCTTAGACAGTGTGGGAGAGGGGCTGTGACTAGGCAGATGTTTAAAGTGTTTTATGACATAAGTTATTTTATATGTTCCCCATTCCCTGAGCAGGTCTTGGCACTTGGGAAATTTAGAGGAACTGCCTCAGGGGTTTCACTCCATGTCACCACTTTATGGGAGGCATGGGTGTGCACCTGACGCTGGGGACCAGCGTCAAATTACAGGGGGGAGTGTGTAGCGGGGTCCTCAAATTGATGGGATACACCTGGGCAATAGTGTGACCCAGGTGTATAATTGTGTTAGGATTCAGACCCCTTTTTGTTTCGTGGAGGATTGGAGGATGTAATATTCTCCTTTGCCTGTGGGTGGCGGGGTACCCACGGGCTTCAGGTAGAATCATCCCCTGCAGTGCTCCCTGTTTGGTCTCTTCCCGGAGATGGTATGGCTGGGGCGGGGAACCCGCCGGGCCGTTGAAGGGAGGAGATAAAAGGGGGAGACGCCCTGACCACGAGGTCGTCGTCTTGCGGAGAAGGAGGTCCTCGGAGGAGGAGGGTTGCGGTCCGCACCCAGGGCCCTTAGGCCTGGGTGCGGGAGATCCAGGAGTCTGGTCCAGGTGCCCATGGCCTGGTCCGGAGTCATGTTGGCGTCCATCCCAGGCACCTTTAGCCTGGGGTGAGGTACTATCTAGGAGGCCTGGGGCCCAGTACCTTCGACTGGGTCCCGCTAGGGTGGACTGTCCGAGGGTCCCTGAGCGGAGGGACTCGTACCTGAGGTGAGGAGGCCGGGGAGGTTACCCACTGGAGACCCGGAGCAGCACCAACCCGGTGACAGTGGGCCTCTGGGAACTCTCTTGGGAGGACACATCCCCCTGATAGGGGCCACAGCGTATCGAAGAGGGCTCCATTGCTGTTCATAGGGGTTGCTGGAAGAGACCCCATCCTTCCTGTTCTGTAACAGCCGGATTGGCTTAGGCGCCGCTGGTCATAGTACAGTGGCATAGAACTGAAACGTTAGGAAGTGCCTTGATCTGCTCATCCCACCGTTGGCAAGGTTATAGGTCCCAACCAGTCTGCTGTTAAAAGAACTGTTTATCGTGCTTTGCTATTGGAGTGCCAAATAAACAAGTGTTGGACCTTTCTCCGGTGTGTGAACTCCAGTTACTGGAAGCAGAGGGGAGGCTGGTGAGCTTGCAATTACAGACTCAGTGCATTCACAGAACACACCGGCCCGAGGAAACATCAGGAAGTGGCCTTCACCTCCCTACTACAATGGGGAGGACATGGGCCGTGGCGCATCTCACTCTCACAACCCAGGAACCCCTAGACATGAGTTGGTGTGTAACCGATAAAGATGGAGAGAGGGTGAGGCCGCTACATACATGTACTGCACCTCCAATACCTACTCCTGCTGCATTTCCAGTACCTACTCATACTGCACCTTCACTACCTACACCTTATACCTACACCTACTGCACCTCCAATACCTACACCCTATACCTACATCTACTGCACCTCCAATACTTTCACCTACTGCACCAACACCCACATTCCTACACCCACTGCCATCCGCATTCTTGCTCCTATTGCACCTCCAATACCTGCACCCCCGTATCTACAGCTAATGCACCCCTGTACCTACACCTACTGCACCTCCAGTATCTACACCTACTGCACCACCAATACCTACATCTACTGCACAATCATACCTATACCTACTGCACCATCATACCTATACCTACTGAACCTCCAGTACCTACATCTACCGCACCTCCAATACCTACTGCACCCCAATACCTACACCTACTACAACCTTATTATCCTCACTTACTGTGCCTCTAATACCTCTACCTAATACACCTCCAATACCTACACCTACTGCACCCCAAACCTACATCTACCGTGCGTCCACTACCTCTACCTACGGCACCTTTCCATAGCTACGTCTACTAAACTTCCTATGCCTTCTACAGACCCCCCATGTACACCTACAGTGCCCTTTCATACCTCATTTGTCACTTTGGAGCAATTTTCTCCCACTTCCTGTTGTGTCTGCAGGAAAGGAAGATCTAATCTAAAATGCTTTATTCAAATTTAGAAGAAAAAATGTGGCTAGAGCTACGCTGTATATACAGTATATACCAGCTATATATATATATATTCCATACTCTGGGGCCAAGTGAAGAAATGTTGAACACCAGCTTTTCACCCAGTGCAGAAAATGTGGCCCTGTGGTCCCCCCAGCTGATGGGCCGTGTCCCCTATGTGATTTTTATGCGTTCATGCCTGACTGGAGTGTCTTCCTGAACATGGATTACATTGGAGTCATTGTCACCCTGCACATAGATCAGGGTCATGTCTGCCATAGGAAGGAGCACAGAGGGATCAGACACATTCCGGACATTCCTTAGTGTCACAGACAGTGCAGAGCATTGCAACCACCTACCTCTACCCAATGCAGAACATACACTGCAAATGTGCCCCCCACCAACACGTGACAGGGGCTCTACCCCCCCCTCCTTCTACTAAAACAAGAATTATATTTCTGTATGTGATCCATTTTCTTTAATGTTTCCTAGAACTGTCATCACTGGAACAATTATTGAAGGAGAATCTCTCTAATGGAGCCTGAGACAGGGGACCTCATCCTTCCCCACCAGGCAGAGAACTGACTAATGAGCAAAGAAAAATTGCAGGCTGAGAAAACGTTGTCTCTATATACTACACATAGGCAGCATATTTGTTACAGTGACACCTGCAACACACCCAACCAAACAGTACATATATATATATATAAGTACCTTAAATAATAATAATAATAATAATAATAATAGGAGGGTGCAAAGAAATCAGTGTTGGTAAAAGCAACTAACCAGGTTATGTGATACATTTTTTGCATCTTATGTGATGCCTGACAGCTGATGTTCTAGGTCTCCCCATGACTAAAGTCATACAATGAGGATATAAAACACAAGAAAGAAAGAGAGGAGGAAGATAAAAAAAGGGAAGGAAATGAAAGAAAAGGGAAAAGAGGAGGAAGAGAAAAGGAAAGAAAGGAGGAAAAGGAAATGAATTAAGGAGTAGAGGAAAGGGGAAATAAAATGAATGGATGAGGAAAGAAAATGAATGAAGGAGGAAAGGAAAAGAAAATTTAATTAATGAATAAAAGAAAGGGAACTGAATGAAGGAGGAAAGGAAAAGGAAACGAATGAAGGAATTAAGAAAGGGAAATTAATGAAGAAATAAGGAAAAGGAAATGAATGAAGGAGGAAAGCAAATGGAAACGAATGAAAGAATAAAGGAAAGGAAAAGGAAATAAATTAATGAAGTAAAGGAAAGGGAAAGGGATATGAATGACGGAGAAAATGGAAGGGAAATGAATGAAGGAGAAAAGAAAATGAATAAAGGAAAAGGAAATGAATGAAGGAATAAAGGCAAGGAAAATGAAATAAATGAAGCAGGAAAAAAATGAATGAGGGAGGAGAGGAAATAGAAATGAATGAAGGAATAAAGGAAAGGAAAGAAATTAATGAACGAAAGGGAAATGAATGACAGAAAAAATAAAGGAAATTAATGAAGGAGAAAGGGAAATTAATGAAGGAAAGGAACGGGAAGGGAAAAGTAAAATGAAAAGGAAAGGGAAAAGGAAAAGGAAATTAATGAAGGAATAAAGGAAATGGGAAAGGAAAGGAACGGAAATGAAAAGGAAAAGAAAAGGGAATGAGTAATGGAGTAAAGGAAAGGGGAATGAATGAAGGAATAAAGAAAAGGAAATTAATGAAGAAATAAAGGAAAGGAAGGGAAAGGGAAATGAATGATGGAAGAAAGGAAAGAAAAAGGGAAAAAGAAAATAGGAGGAAAGGGAGAAAGAAAGGTGAAGGAAATAAGTGAGGAAGACAGCAAGAAAAGAAAATTAAAGGCATGGAAACAAAAGGAAGGAAGAAGGAAAGGGAAGGGAAGGAAGGAAAGAAAGGAAAGAGGAAGGAAGATTGAAAAGTGAAGGTAGTTGGGTAAGTAGGAAGGGAAAGGAAAGTGTAGGAAGGAAAAGGGTAAAGAAGGAAGAAAGGAATGAAGAAGGAAGTAAAGAAAATCAAAGGAATGGAAACAAAAGGAAGCAAGGAGAACAGGAGAGGAGAGCAAACTCAGAGGGCAGGAAGGGAGGGAGAGAAAGGAAAGGGTAGGAAGGAAAAAGGTAAGAGGAAGAAAGGAAGGGACACATTAAGTAAAGAAAGGGAAAGGAAACAAGAAGGAAGGAAGAATTTAAGGAAGGCAGCTAAAAAGGAAAGACAAAAAGATTGATTATATATATATACATACACACACACACGCACACACACAGACTGAGAAAATGCTTCTTCCTGCCTGCAGCAAATGGAAAGTATCCAGGTGAAGTCACTGGACTGAAGGTAAAGGGCAGTTTATTAATCATATAAGGTGAAGATCTATTAGATTGTAAGCTCTTCTGAGCAGGCCCTCTTAATCCTCTTGTATTTTATTGTATTGTCTCCCTTTTATATTGTAAAGCGCTGCATAAACTGTTGGCGGTATATAAATCCTGTATAATAATAATAATTTTACAATTCTGTATATTGTGACGTGTCAGGAATGTCATACAGACCTGTGAGGTTACTGAAAAACCCACTTTACCTTCATTTTTGGATTGATAAATAGAGATAGATAGATAGATAGATAGATAGATAGATAGAAAGATAGATAATACAAACAGACAGACAGGTAGATAGATATATAGATAATAAATAGATAGATAGATAATACAGACAGACAGATAGATAGATAGATAGATATGGATAGATAAATAGATAGATAGATACAATAGATAGATAATACATACAGACAGACAGATAGATAGATAATAAATAGATAGATAGATAGATAGATAGATAGACAGATAATACAAACAGACAGACAGATAGATAGATAATAAATAGATAGATAGATAGATAGATATAGTGATAGATACAATAGATAGATAGATAGATAGATAGATAGATAGATAGATAGATAGATAGATATGGATAGATAGATAAATAGATAGATACAATAGATAGATAATACATACAGACAGACAGATAGATAGATAATAAATAGATAGATATAGATAGAGATAGATAGATAGATAGATAATACAGACAGACAGGTAGATAGATAGATATATAGATAATAAATAGATAGATAGATAGATAGATAGATATAGTGATAGATACAATAGATAGATAATACAAACAGACAGACAGATAGGTAGATATATATATATATATAGATAATAAATAGATAGATAATACAGACAGATAGATAGATAGATAGATAGATAGATAGATAGATAGATAGATATAGTGATAGATACAATAGATAGATAATACAAACAGACAGATAGATAGATAGATAGATAGATAGATAGATAGATAGATAGATAGATAGATAGATAGATAGATATGGATAGATAGATAAATAGATAGATAATACATACAGACAGACAGATAGATAGATAATAAATAGATAGATATGGATAGTGATAGATAGATAGATAGATAGATAATACAAACAGATAGACAGGTAGATAGATAGATAGATATATAGATAATAAATAGATAGATAGATAATACAGACAGACAGATAGATCGATACAATAGATAGATAGATACAAACAGACAGACAGATATCCGCATTCTTAGTTGCCATCATTCTTGGCACACATACAATGTATCAGCAGCACATTCGCTGTATCCGGCAGCGGACGGGTTAACAGTTAGGGACCGGGGTACAATTCCTCACACAGGGAGGCTGACATTGGCTGTTCCTGTGCAGTCAGCCTGCTGGTTGGCAGACAGTCCCTGGGCGGGGAGGGGGGCGTGTCCTGGACTCAGTAATTGGCCTCTTAGCTGCAGCCAGTTGCAGAGTGAAGTGCATTGGGGACCAGCCAGCTGCTGGGACTGGAGCTCCACACACAGGATGCTTATGGCACCCAGAGAACCTGCACTGGATCTTAGGAATCACCCCCCCCCCTCCCCCCTCTGGGCTCACCATTCCCTCCTCTATGGATAAATCAGGTTTACTGGAAATTCTATAAAGATTTACATTTTTGGTGGATTTGCTGCTTTTTGGGGCTTTCAGAACTTTTGGATTTATCAGTGATTGGATAAAATGGATGATTGTATCATGGGGAGTCACCAGAGGAAGGCAGCTGCTGGGAGGTAAGTCAGACTTGGGGGGGGGGGGGGGGTCTGGCAGGTGCTGGGGGGGGCACTTACTGTCTGCCTATTGTATGCATGGTGTCTGAAGCAGCTGCTCACACACCTTGCAATCAGATTGGATGGACTTGTGTGGAGTTGGAAGCGATGGCTCTGTGTCCTGGGAGCAAAGTGCAGAGATGTGAGGATTCCCTCCTTCAACTGTATGGGGCTCATTACCAAGAGTAGTGATCTGCCATAGCCAATCACTAGTCGGGTCTCTGTAGCCAACCATGTCCAAGTTGTCTCTGGTTGCCGTGTTATTCCTCGCCAATCTTTCCAAATGATCCCCAAATCTGCTCATGTATGGGATCATCATCCAATCTGGCCAATAACAGATCGATAATTGATTGTATGTCTATAGGCGCTCTATGGCTACTGTAGGCGATTGTCCTAAGACATGTGTAAGTTCATCGCATAAACAGGTCTGTTCAGCTGAGCCGATTGTGTGTGTTTATGTCATGATTGTGCAGCAACCTCCGCCTCACATCTGTGGCTGGCCCACATGGGACAATTTGTGGTTCTGGATCATGATTATTATAATATTTATTATTGTTATCATTATTGTTAATATTACTGTTATTTCTTATGATCATTATTATTACTGTTACTATTAAAAGTATTTATTTTTATTATTAGCATTATTATTATTTATTGTTATTTTTTATTTATTTTTAGAATCCTTATGATCATTTTGTTAGTATTTATTATCGTTACTATAAGTATTATGTTTTATTATCATCATTATTAATAATTATTTATTTTAGAATCATGATTATTACTACTACTGTACTATTATTTACAATAATAATAATATTATTATCACTTTTTTTCTGATCATCATAATTACTGTTACTATCATTTATCATTATTACTGTATTTATTATTATTTTTAGAATCAAGATGATTATTATTACTACAAGTATTTAATATTTTTATTATTACTAATTATTATTATTATTATTATTATTATTTACTTTTAGAATCATGCTGATTATTATTACTACTACTACTGTACTATTATTTACTATAATAATATTATTATTATTATTATTATGATCACTATTTTTTATGATCATCATAATTACTGTTACTATCATTTATCATTATTACTGTATTTATTATTTTTAGAATCAAGATGATTATTTATTATTACTAATAATTATTATTATCTTTTAGAATCATGCTGATTATTATTTGAATCATGCTTATTATATTTACTATTATTATTTATTTTTAGAAGGATGATGATGGTGATTATTTACTATTATTATATTAACTATTATTATTTGTTTTTAGAATAATATAATAATAATAATCAATTATTCTAAAAATAAATAATAATATTACTAGTGTGGGGAGCAGAAGAGCCCAAAGCAACCAATCAGAATTCACACTACTATAGCCAAACCAGACAGACCTGGATTGTGATTGGTTGCCAGGATAGAACATTGTTCTTTGCTTGGAGTAGTTTGTTCATTTTATTTCTAATTTTATAAATCGATCTCTTCATGGTCCTGTAATCTTATGACTGATTGGGATATTTAATTACGAATTTCAGGGACAATCGTTGGTCATATCCATACACTATGCAATCCGATTGTACAATCTCCTCCTCACCACCATCTAACTTGTATTTTATTGTATTGGAACTGTATGGTTTGTAAAGCGCTGCGTAAACTGTTGGTGCGATATGAATCCTTAATAATAATAATAATAATAATATTAGAGCTTGGATACAATCTGGATGGATTGTTAAACTCTGTCCTCAGTTTTGGTAAATGTAAAAGGAGATTGTACAGCGATCACTGTACAATCTGGTTGTAACATGTATGGTCACCTTCGCCTTCTCCTGGATGATCTGCAGTCAATGGAAAGATTCCGCCTGCCGCTGGCGTTGGGACGATTGATTGGATGGAACATTTTTATTTTTTTTCTGCCTTCCAATGGAAAAATCAAACAATTCCTTGAGGTGACTTTTCGGGGGTCGGTGACGGGAATTACCTCCTATAGAGATTGTGTGGTGTGGGGGGACGCGAGTGACGGGAAGATTGTGTGGTGTGGGGGACCCGAGTGACGGGAAGATTGTGTGGTGTGGGGGACCCGAGTGATGGGAAGATTGTGTGGTGTGTGGGACCCGAGTGACGGGAAGATTGTGTGGTGTGGGGGGACGCGAGTCGATCCCTTTTGTAGTCGCATTGGATGGCGGATAGGAGACGTTGTATAAAATGGCAACAATACGGATGTGGGGAAAAGATGTGGTGGGATTGAAGTCATAAAGATGGCATTGTGTGTGATTTTCCAATCCTGGCAGCGGGAGGGACGGTCCTCCGCCAAGTCCTGCGCCGGAGCGTGACGTCCTTCCTCTGTGGCGTGTCGCGGCTTCCACCTGACCGTGTTTTGTCAGCTGCAGCGATTCTGTCACTGGGAGTGTGTGCGGAGTTCCTCCTTGTGTTGGGTGACCCCGGTTAGCCTCTCCCGGTAGCTCTGTGCTTCCCATAAGACCCGATACAGAGTTCTCTGACATGTTCAGACACCTGCACTGCCCTCTACCCCTCCCCCTCCCCACCGCATCCCCCCCCCAGCCCCGCTCTGTCCTCCCCCTCTCCTTCCTATAGTTTTATATAAAAGTTTCTCTTTAAATCCTCACTATATTGTGATGTCATCATAGGGCATCTGTGCTTCTCTATGCAATGCAGGCAGATCATAGCTGGTGGGCCTCTGTGCTTCTCTATGCAAAGCAGGCAGATCATGGCTGGTGGGCCTCCGTGCTTCTCTATACAATGCAGCCAGATCATAGCTGGTGGGCCTCTGTGCTTCTCTATGCAAAGCAGGCAGATCATGGCTGGTGGGCCTCCGTGCTTCTCTATACAATGCAGGCAGATCATGGCTGGTGGGCCTCCGTGCTTCTCTATGCAATGCAGGCAGATCATGGCTGGTGGGCCTCCTGTACTTCTCTATACAATGCAGGCAGATCATGGCTGGTGGGCCTCCATGCTTCTCTATACAATGCAGGCAGATCATGGCTGGTGGGCCTTCGTGCTTCTCTATACAATGCAGGCAGATCATGGCTGGTGGGCCTCCCATGCTTCTCTATACAATGCAGGCAGATCATGGCTGGTGGGCCTCCCATGCTTCTCTATACAATGCAGGCAGATCATGGCTGGTGGGCCTCCATGCTTCTCTATACAATGCAGGCAGATCATGGCTGGTGGGCCTTCGTGCTTCTCTATACAATGCAGGCAGATCATGGCTGGTGGGCCTCCCATGCTTCTCTATACAATGCAGGCAGATCATGGCTGGTGGGCCTCCCATGCTTCTCTATACAATGCAGGCAGATCATGGCTGGTGGGCCTCCATGCTTCTCTATACAATGCAGGCAGATCATGGCTGGTGGGCCTTCGTGCTTCTCTATACAATGCAGGCAGATCATGGCTGGTGGGCCTCCCATGCTTCTCTATACAATGCAGGCAGATCATGGCTGGTGGGCCTCCCATGCTTCTCTATACAATGCAGGCAGATCATGGCTGGTGGGCCTGTACATAGCTTCCTGAAAACATCCCAGCGCCCCACCTCAGTACTCCTCCTGAATAACCTCAGCCCTGATGCAAGTAGTGGGAGGAGCTACAAATAGCAAAATGCCTTGATGGGTGGGCATTAGTCTGGAGGGGTGGGTGTTCCTAGGCAGAATGCATTCGCACAGATGCTGATCCTCCATGATCGAAAGAGCCGAAATCCAATGAATGAAAGGGGTGGGCCAAGGACAGTCAGGCTGGGGAGGAAAGGGCTAGAGGATGTGGGATGTCCAGGAAAGGGGGCGGGGCTCTGACTGGCTGCAGCTTCTAATGTACATTGTGAGAGGCTCACAGTGTGCAGTGAAATCAGAGGAAGTCACAACTGTTCATGTTCCGGTGAGTCTTCCTCCAGTGCGCCTGCTGATCCTCTCCCTTAACGCGAGCCAATGGGGTCAGGTGTGACGGCCTGCAAGCAGCGCAGCCCGGCTCTGATTACATCTCGGCGGGCGTGTCAGCGAGTGATTGTGCTGAAATACTGAAGGAAGTAGAATCTGCCGATCGGTAACACCTTTTAGTCTTCCAGCCATTCACAGCGAAGTCCCAGAAGTCTACACAAGATCCATTGTCCAATAGAAGAAGGTTCATAGAAGGTCCAATAGAGGGCCCATAGAAGGTTCATAGAAGGTCCAATAGAAGAAGGGCCCATAGAAGGTTCATGGAGGGTCCATGGAAGGTTCATGGAGGGTCCATGGAAGGTCCATGGAAGGTTCATGGAGGGTCCATAGAAGGTCCAATAGAAGGTTCATGGAGGGCCCATAGAAGGTTCATAGAAGGTCCAATAGAAGAAGGGCCCATAGAAGGTTCATGGAGGGTCCATGGAAGGTTCATGGAGGGTCCATAGAAGGTCCAATAGAAGGTTCATGGAGGGCCCATAGAAGGTCCAATAGAAGGTTCATGGAGGGTCCATGGAGGGTTCATGGAGGGTCCATAGAAGGTCCAATAGAAGGTTCCTGGAGGGCCCATAGAAGGTCCAATAGAAGGTTCATGGAGGGTCCATGGAGGGTTCATGGAGGGTCCATAGAAGGTTCATGGAGGGTCCATAGAAGGCCTATAGAAGGAGCATTAAAAGGTAGATAGTTCCTAAAGGTGCAAAGAAGATCCATAGACAGTCTATAGAAGGTACATAGATGGTTCAAAAAGGATGCATTGAAGGTCCATAGTTGGTGTATAGAAGATCCATTGAAGATTCATGTAGGGTTCATAGATTGCCAATATAAGGCTCATAGACAGTCGATAGAAGGTTTATAGACAAAATATATAGAAGGTACATAGATGGTCCATAGACTGTCACTAGAACGTTCATACTGTAAATAGTTAATAAAAGGTGAAAGAAGGTCCATAAATGATCAATAAAAGGTTCATTCTGCAGATGGTTCATAGAAGGTTCATAGAAGGTCCATAGATGGTTCATTGAAGGAGCATAGAAGGTGGAGACACGGTTCATAGAAGATGCAAAGAAGACCAATAGGCGGTCCATAGAAAGTACATAGAATGTCCATAAAAGATGCATAGAGGGATTATAGACAATATATAGAAGGTAAATAGATGGTCCATACTGTAATAAATTCCTAGAAGGTCCATAAAAAATGCATAGAAGGATTATAGGCAATATATAGATGGTCCATAGAACGTTCATACTGTAGTGTAGATGGTTAATAAAAGGTGAAGGAAGGTCCATCGATCAATAAAAGGTTCATTCTGCAGAGGGTTCATAGAAGGTCCATAGATGGTTCACTGAATAAACATAGAAAGACCATAAAAGATGCATAGAGAGATTATAGAAAATATATAGATGGTCCATAGAAGGTTCTTACTGTAGATGATTCCTAAAAGGTCCATAAAAGTTGTATAGAAGGTCCTTAGACTGTCAATGGAAGGTTGATAGAAAGCACATAGGGAGTTCATAGAAGGTCTATAAAAAAAAAAAAAAACACAAGATGCATAGAAGTTCCATAGACAGTCTGCAGAAGATAGACAGTCAATGGAAGGTCTATAAAATGTCCAGAGAGGGTTTATAGACGATCCATAGACTGGCTATAGACTGTCAGTAGAAGGTCCATAGATGATTCATAAAAGGTGCTAAGAAGGTCCATAGATGGTCCATAGTTGGTAAATAGAAGGTCCAAAGATGGTTCATTGACGGTTCATAGCAAGTCCATAGAAGGTCCACAAATGGTCCATAGATGTTTCATTGATGGTCCATAGAAGGTCCATAGATGATTCATTGATGGTCCATAGAAGGTCCATAGATGATTCATTGATGGTCCATAGAAGGTCCATAGATGATTCATTGATGGTCCATAGAATGTATCTTATTTGTTTGGAACACGGTCATCTTCCCGTTGATGTTGTAGAAAAGTCTTGGATTGCGATGTAACACCGGCGGGCACATGTTTTTTTTTCGGAGGGCTAAACATGAAATGATCCGGAGTAATTCATTGTGTCCCCAATCTGCTCGAAAAATTCTCTCCCCATCCCCCCCCCCCCCCAACATCTGCCTGCTTGTGATCTTTAGCAGTCCCGGGGGGGCCACGCGCTCTCATTGGTTTGTTTTTGCAACTTGGAAAATGCTCCTCCAAGAAAAAAACTTTCCGTGAGCCAATCAGATGAGAAGCGGGACAAAGTATCCATACGTTCCTGTGTGTTCAGATATGGGTGGAGGTTTTGGAGCTGTTGGGTTAAATTCACTTCTTATATCTTCTAGTTACTCCCAGCGATCAGATCCTCCCTCGGCCAGGTTCTGCTCCTTGCTTTAAAAGTCTCACTCTGCCTGCTGCAAATTCCTTTAAGTCATTTCATAAAGCAATCTAACCCATCAGCTACAGGAATTCATCATTACGGTGTATTGCCTCTTGTCTTGAGTACCATGGCCTTGTATATGGGAGTGTCCAGTATGCAAATTGTGACTTGTGCTGGCTCCACCCTGCTGGGAACAACTGTAGTGCCATCTAACAGCTGGTTCCAGTCATTGGTGCTCCTGGGGGGACATTTAGGTTACCTACCTACCTGTATTTCTTCCAGATCTGTGCAGTAATCCAGTGTGAGACTTCCTGTAATAAAGACCGCTCACTGCTGCTCTGTCTCCGTGTGGAGGGGGACTGGTCTTGTCGCCTCCCCCTGTAGTGGGTGGAGCCTGCCAAGTTCCTCCCACAACCCTGTTCTCTCTCCTTGTGCAGGGGGACTGGTCTTGTCTCCGCCCCTTCCTGTAGTTTTCTGTAGGCAGCCGGTAGTAGGTGGGGCCTGCTGGGCTCCTCCTACAACTCTGCTCTTTCTCCTTGTGCAGGGTGACTAGTGTTGTCTCCACCCCCTCCTATAATTTTCTGTAGTGGGTGGAGCCTGCTGGCCCCACCTACAGCTCTACTTTCTCTTCTTGCAGGGTGACTGGTCTTGTCTCCGCCCCCTCTTGTAGTTTTCAGTAGTGGGTGGAGCCTGCTGGACCCCTCCCACATATCTCTCTCCTTGTGTAGGGAGACTGGACTGGTCTCCGCCCCCTCCTGTAGTTTTCTGCAGGCAGCCTGTAGTGGGTGGGGCCTGCTGAGTCCCTCCTACAGCGCTCTCTCTCTCTCTCTTTGTGCTGGGTGACTGGTCTTGTCTCCGCCCCCTCTTGTAGTTTTCAGTAGTGGGTGGAGCCTGCTGGACCCCTCCCACATATCTCTCTCCTTGTGTAGGGAGACTGGACTGGTCTCCGCCCCCTCCTGTAGTTTTCTGCAGGCAGCCTGTAGTGGGTGGAGCCTGCTGAGCCCCTCCCACAGCTCTGCTCCCATGTACAGCACAGTGATGATGTCACGGCTACTTTTTTACAAGGCTGTATCTGGATTTGCAAAGGAATTTGGTGCACGCAAAGCAGAATTCTATCCTTTCTGGCCTTTTGGGGGGCTTGTCGCGCGCAGGGCGGGCCGTTCATTGGGAGCGCTTGTCGTGCAGAGGGTTCATTGGGGCCGATTGCTGCACGGAGGGCAGCCCGTTCACCTGGAGGGGGGCACTTGTCACGTGGCCCGTTCACTTGGGGGGGGGGGGCTGGGGGCGCTTGCCGGCCTGTTCACTGGGGGGGGGAGTTGGGGCGCTTGCCGGCCTGTTCACTGGGGGGGGGCTGTTCCCTTGGGGCATTTGCCGCGTTAATGCATGGGGAAAACTCCCCGAATAATGCATTATTGGCGGCAGCAGGTTTTTGGAAAACGCATGTTTTCCCGCACTTTGCGATTGTCGTGTAATAACATTTTCAGTTTGCAGGATTTGTGTGACGCTTCCCCTTTAAGAGATCCCAATTTTGTAGATTTGCAAATGCGTAAATTTTTTTTCAAATAATTCCTCTCCTGTGATCAGTCGAACTCTCAGGTGTTTCAATAGTGAAGGGAATTTATTTAAAATGCACCAGTTCACCTGAATGCTGCAAAATTGATAATTAATCTGTTCATCAATAATAATTGATCGCTGGCGCAGAATCTCCCGCAGAAGATAAATCCCAATCGATCGGCCGATATTGGCGTGCACCTGCCGGAGCCCCCGTACACGATTGTCCTGCCCATTGTCCATTGTGTGGTGGAGGGCCCATTCAGCTCTTATTGTGCGTTTTGTGAAAGGCGAAACGCGTACGTATTATTGGGCCGGTGGAAGTGCGCACTCGAAGCGTTTTATCTGCTTTGCAGGAGACGCAATGTGCTCTTGGCATTTCATGAATGTGCGTTTTGTGAAAGGCGAAACGCGTACGTATTATTGGGCCGGTGGAAGTGCGCACTCGAAGCGTTTTATCTGCTTTGCAGGAGACGCAATGTGCGCTTGGCATTTCATGAATGTGCGTTTTGTGAAAGGCGAAACGCGTACGTATTATTGGGCCGGTGGAAGTGCGCACTCGAAGCGTTTTATCTGCTTTGCAGGAGACGCAATGTGCGCTTGGCATTTCATGAATGTGCGTTTTGTGAAAGGCGAAACGCGTACGTATTATTGGGCCGGTGGAAGTGCGCACTCGAAGCGTTTTATCTGCTTTGCAGGAGACGCAATGTGCGCTTGGCATTTCATGAATGTGCGTTTTGTGAAAGGCGAAACGCGTACGTATTATTGGGCCGGTGGAAGTGCGCACTCGAAGCGTTTTATCTGCTTTGCAGGAGATGCAATGTGCGCTTGGCATTTCATGAATGTGCGTTTTGTGAAAGGCGAAACGCGTACGTATTATTGGGCCGGTGGAAGTGCGCACTCGAAGCGTTTTATCTGCTTTGCAGGAGATGCAATGTGCGCTTGGCATTTCATGAATGTGCGTTTTGTGAAAGGCGAAACGCGTACGTATTATTGGGCCGGTGGAAGTGCGCACTCGAAGCGTTTTATCTGCTTTGCAGGAGACGCAATGTGCGCTTGGCATTTCATGAATGTGCGTTTTGTGAAAGGCGAAACGCGTACGTATTATTGGGCCGGTGGAAGTGCGCACTCGAAGCGTTTTATCTGCTTTGCAGGAGATGCAATGTGCGCTTGGCATTTCATGAATGTGCGTTTTGTGAAAGGCGAAACGCGTACGTATTATTGGGCCGGTGGAAGTGCGCACTCGAAGCGTTTTATCTGCTTTGCAGGAGACGCAATGTGCGCTTGGCATTTCATGAATGTGCGTTTTGTGAAAGGCGAAACGCGTACGTATTATTGGGCCGGTGGAAGTGCGCACTCGAAGCGTTTTATCTGCTTTGCAGGAGATGCAATGTGCGCTTGGCATTTCATGAATGTGCGTTTTGTGAAAGGCGAAACGCGTACGTATTATTGGGCCGGTGGAAGTGCGCACTCGAAGCGTTTTATCTGCTTTGCAGGAGACGCAATGTGCGCTTGGCATTTCATGAATGTGCGTTTTGTGAAAGGCGAAACGCGTACGTATTATTGGGCCGGTGGAAGTGCGCACTCGAAGCGTTTTATCTGCTTTGCAGGAGACGCAATGTGCGCTTGGCATTTCATGAATGTGCGTTTTGTGAAAGGCGAAACGCGTACGTATTATTGGGCCGGTGGAAGTGCGCACTCGAAGCGTTTTATCTGCTTTGCAGGAGACGCAATGTGCGCTTGGCATTTCATGAATGTGCGTTTTGTGAAAGGCGAAACGCGTACGTATTATTGGGCCGGTGGAAGTGCGCACTCGAAGCGTTTTATCTGCTTTGCAGGAGACGCAATGTGCACTTGGCATTTCATGAATGTGCGTTTTGTGGAAGGCGAAACGCGTACGTATTATTGGGCCGGTGGAAGTGCGCACTCGAAGCGTTTTATCTGCTTTGCAGGAGACGCAATGTGCGCTTGGCATTTCATGAATGTGCGTTTTGTGAAAGGCGAAACGCGTACGTATTATTGGGCCGGTGGAAGTGCGCACTCGAAGCGTTTTATCTGCTTTGCAGGAGACGCAATGTGCGCTTGGCATTTCATGAATGTGCGTTTTGTGAAAGGCGAAACGCGTACGTATTATTAGGCAGGTGGAAGTGCGCACTCGAAGCGTTTTATCTGCTTTGCAGGAGACGCAATGTGCGCTTGGCATTTCATGAATGTGCGTTTTGTGAAAGGCGAAACGCGTACGTATTATTGGGCCGGTGGAAGTGCGCACTCGAAGCGTTTTATCTGCTTTGCAGGAGATGCAATGTGCGCTTGGCATTTCATGAATGTGCGTTTTGTGAAAGGCGAAACGCGTACGTATTATTGGGCCGGTGGAAGTGCGCACTCGAAGCGTTTTATCTGCTTTGCAGGAGACGCAATGTGCGCTTGGCATTTCATGAATGTGCGTTTTGTGAAAGGCGAAACGCGTACGTATTATTGGGCCGGTGGAAGTGCGCACTCGAAGCGTTTTATCTGCTTTGCAGGAGACGCAATGTGCGCTTGGCATTTCATGAATGTGCGTTTTGTGAAAGGCGAAACGCGTACGTATTATTAGGCAGGTGGAAGTGCGCACTCGAAGCGTTTTATCTGCTTTGCAGGAGACGCAATGTGCGCTTGGCATTTCATGAATGTGCGTTTTGTGAAAGGCGAAACGCGTACGTATTATTGGGCCGGTGGAAGTGCGCACTCGAAGCGTTTTATCTGCTTTGCAGGAGATGCAATGTGCGCTTGGCATTTCATGAATGTGCGTTTTGTGAAAGGCGAAACGCGTACGTATTATTGGGCCGGTGGAAGTGCGCACTCGAAGCGTTTTATCTGCTTTGCAGGAGACGCAATGTGCGCTTGGCATTTCATGAATGTGCGTTTTGTGAAAGGCGAAACGCGTACGTATTATTGGGCCGGTGGAAGTGCGCACTCGAAGCGTTTTATCTGCTTTGCAGGAGACGCAATGTGCGCTTGGCATTTCATGAATGTGCGTTTTGTGAAAGGCGAAACGCGTACGTATTATTGGGCCGGTGGAAGTGCGCACTCGAAGCGTTTTATCTGCTTTGCAGGAGACGCAATGTGCGCTTGGCATTTCATGAATGTGCGTTTTGTGAAAGGCGAAACGCGTACGTATTATTGGGCCGGTGGAAGTGCGCACTCGAAGCGTTTTATCTGCTTTGCAGGAGACGCAATGTGCGCTTGGCATTTCATGAATGTGCGTTTTGTGAAAGGCGAAACGCGTACGTATTATTGGGCCGGTGGAAGTGCGCACTCGAAGCGTTTTATCTGCTTTGCAGGAGACGCAATGTGCGCTTGGCATTTCATGAATGTGCGTTTTGTGAAAGGCGAAACGCGTACGTATTATTGGGCCGGTGGAAGTGCGCACTCTAAGCGTTTTATCTGCTTTGCAGGAGACGCAATGTGCGCTTGGCATTTCATGAATGTGCGTTTTGTGAAAGGCGAAACGCGTACGTATTATTGGGCCGGTGGAAGTGCGCACTCGAAGCGTTTTATCTGCTTTGCAGGAGACGCAATGTGCGCTTGGCATTTCATGAATGTGCGTTTTGTGAAAGGCGAAACGCGTACGTATTATTGGGCCGGTGGAAGTGCGCACTCGAAGCGTTTTATCTGCTTTGCAGGAGACGCAATGTGCGCTTGGCATTTCATGAATGTGCGTTTTGTGAAAGGCGAAACGCGTACGTATTATTGGGCCGGTGGAAGTGCGCACTCGAAGCGTTTTATCTGCTTTGCAGGAGACGCAATGTGCGCTTGGCATTTCATGAATGTGCGTTTTGTGAAAGGCGAAACGCGTACGTATTATTGGGCCGGTGGAAGTGCGCACTCGAAGCGTTTTATCTGCTTTGCAGGAGACGCAATGTGCGCTTGGCATTTCATGAATGTGCGTTTTGTGAAAGGCGAAACGCGTACGTATTATTGGGCCGGTGGAAGTGCGCACTCGAAGCGTTTTATCTGCTTTGCAGGAGACGCAATGTGCGCTTGGCATTTCATGAATGTGCGTTTTGTGAAAGGCGAAACGCGTACGTATTATTGGGCCGGTGGAAGTGCGCACTCGAAGCGTTTTATCTGCTTTGCAGGAGACGCAATGTGCGCTTGGCATTTCATGAATGTGCGTTTTGTGAAAGGCGAAACGCGTACGTATTATTAGGCAGGTGGAAGTGCGCACTCGAAGCGTTTTATCTGCTTTGCAGGAGACGCAATGTGCGCTTGGCATTTCATGAATGTGCGTTTTGTGAAAGGCGAAACGCGTACGTATTATTGGGCCGGTGGAAGTGCGCACTCGAAGCGTTTTATCTGCTTTGCAGGAGACGCAATGTGCGCTTGGCATTTCATGAATGTGCGTTTTGTGAAAGGCGAAACGCGTACGTATTATTGGGCCGGTGGAAGTGCGCACTCGAAGCGTTTTATCTGCTTTGCAGGAGACGCAATGTGCGCTTGGCATTTCATGAATGTGCGTTTTGTGAAAGGCGAAACGCGTACGTATTATTGGGCCGGTGGAAGTGCGCACTCGAAGCGTTTTATCTGCTTTGCAGGAGACGCAATGTGCGCTTGGCATTTCATGAATGTGCGTTTTGTGAAAGGCGAAACGCGTACGTATTATTGGGCCGGTGGAAGTGCGCACTCGAAGCGTTTTATCTGCTTTGCAGGAGACGCAATGTGCGCTTGGCATTTCATGAATGTGCGTTTTGTGAAAGGCGAAACGCGTACGTATTATTGGGCCGGTGGAAGTGCGCACTCGAAGCGTTTTATCTGCTTTGCAGGAGACGCAATGTGCGCTTGGCATTTCATGAATGTGCGTTTTGTGAAAGGCGAAACGCGTACGTATTATTGGGCCGGTGGAAGTGCGCACTCGAAGCGTTTTATCTGCTTTGCAGGAGACGCAATGTGCGCTTGGCATTTCATGAATGTGCGTTTTGTGAAAGGCGAAACGCGTACGTATTATTGGGCCGGTGGAAGTGCGCACTCGAAGCGTTTTATCTGCTTTGCAGGAGACGCAATGTGCGCTTGGCATTTCATGAATGTGCGTTTTGTGCGGCTGAAAGGCTCCATTCTTCTCCGAATTGTAAAGATGACTTGAGCAAAAAAAATGACAGATTATTCACGCCGGCTCCTCGCCGCTCCGCGCCGCAGACGACACGGTCCCCTGCCGCCGCCTGGGGAGGAGCACAAAAGAGGACCGGTCATTAACATGAAGCCATCGGGCACGGCTCTGTAATAGCCAATCACATTATAAAGCAGATGTCACCACTCGCTGGAGTTTTAGGTTTGCTAAGGCGCCGTGTACCATAAACAATTGTCACTTCAGGGATCATTAACATGACATGCGCTTCATGCATTGCTGTGACTTTGTATCAGCCTCTGGTACAGCAGAGCTCAGACTGTAGGAGGGAGGAGCAGCAGAAGGAGCCAATCGGTAACATAGAAACAGGTGAGAGCAGAGTGACGGAGAGAAGAGCTTCTTAGTGTGCCGCTTCTCCTCTCCCCGTCCAATCACAGCATGGGGGCGGGGATGGGAGTAAGTTGAAAGTGAAACTGCAGCAGGGAGATCCCCCTATACAGCAGAGCTCAGACTTGTAAGAGGGAGGAGCAGCACAAGGAGACAATCAGGTGTGCTGCAGCGCAAGGGACATAGTAACAGGAGAGAAAAGTTTCTTAGTGTGCTGCTTCTCCTTTCCCTGTCCAATCACAGCCTGGGGGCGGGGATGGGAGTAAGTGAAAGTGAAACTGCAGCAGGGAAACCTCCTGTACAGGCTGTCTGATCACTTTCATTGTATCCTTGTGGGGGGGGGGGGGGGGGGGACACAAGACCAAAATCTGGGGGGGGGGGGGCACAGCCCTCCCATGAGGAGCCAATTGGGTGTCCTGAAGCACAAGGGACATGGTAATAGGAGAGAGCAGAGAGACAGACGGATGAGCCTGAGAGTGCTCTGCTTCTCACAGTGGTTGGGGGGGAGAGATGAGAGTAAGTGAAAGTGAAACTGCAGCGGGGAAGGGTCGTCTTTGTGACCAATGCCGCAGGGACAGAAAATGAAGGGGAAGCCCCATAAATGTTGTCACCAGAACAGGAAGTGAAGGGAAAAATCCTTCAATGGGGACACTTGCTCTGGGAAATTCCTCTCACTTCCTGTTTAGTCCTTTGGAACAGGAAGTGAAGGAATCCCTCTAGAATTGATCCCGCCATCGACTGATTGCTACTTCTTACACTGCACCCCCCTATCGACATGCTTTTTACTTTTTTTTTTCTTCTAAAATACTTATTTTGGAACTGGTGATGTCATCACTGGGTCTCTCTGCTTCTCTATGCAATGCAGGCAGATCATGACTGGTGGGAGGGGCCGGCAGGGGGCAGCCCCCTCAGTCCTGATGCAAGTAGTGGGAGGAGTTATGCAAATATGTCTTGATGGGCGGGTGCCAGTCTGGAGGTGTGGGCGGTCCAAGGTAGGTTGTATTTACATGCAGATCGCCCCCACATGTGATGTAAGGAGTCTGCTGGTTTTTGGGAGGAGTTATGCAAATATGTCTTGATGGGCGGGTGCCAGTCTGGAGGGGTGGGCGGTCCTAGGTAGTCTGTATCTGCATGCAGATCACCCACATGTGATGTAAGGAGTGGGCTGGTTCTTGGGAGGAGTTTATGTAAATATGTCTTGATGGGTGGGTGTCAGTCTGGAGGAATAGGCGGTCCTAGGTAGGATGTATTTACATAAGTAACACCCACATGTGATGCTGAGCCTTCATGATTGAGAGAACTGAAATCCATTCACGAAAGGGGCGGGGCCAGGGACAGTCAGGCTGGGGGGGCGGGGGGCTGGACAAACTACGGCAGCTTCTAATGCACATTGTGAGAAGCTCACAGTGTGCAGTGAAATCAGAGTAGGCCATTACAGTACAACTGTGTGCAATAAATCAATAAATGTATACACAAATATACACTGCTCCAAAAAATAAAAATAAGGCCTCATGCCCACTGGCGTTTTTACAGCTGCGTTTTTTGCAGCTTAAAAACGCCTGTCCATGTTATTGTAAATATTTTAAAAAAAAAAAAAAAAAAAAAAACCTCGGAGCTAAAAACGCGACCGCGCGTTAGTGCGCGTTTTTTGACGCTCGCGTTTTTTCCTGCCTAATTCTGATGCTGAGGAACGCACTGGCCCTGGGTTTTTTTTACAGCTTACAAACGCCTATGCTCTTTACAGCTCAAAAACGCCTAGGTGGGCATGAAGCTATAGACTAACATGGACAGGCGTTTTTAAGCTGTAAAAAACGCTCAAAAACGCGGCTGAAAAAACGCCCGTGGGCATGAGGCCTAAAAAATTAAATGGAAGGAACACTTTTTAATCAGTATAGCATCAAGTCAATGAAACTCCTGGGATATTGATCTGGTCGGGTAAGTAGCAGAGGGGGGGGGTGTATACAGGCGGGGGGGGGTGTATACAGAGGGGGGGTGTATACAGGCGGGGGGGGGGTGTATACAGGCGGGGGAGGGGTGTATACAGGCGGGGGGAGGGGTGTATACAGGCGGGGGGGTGTATACAGGAGGGGGAGGGGTGTATACAGGCGGGGGGGGTGTATACAGGCGGGGGGAGGGGTGTATACAGGCGGGGGAGGGGTGTATACAGAGGGGGGGTGTATACAGGAGGGGGAGGGGTGTATACAGGAGGGGGAGGGGTGTATACAGGAGGGGGAGGGGTGTATACAGGAGGGGGAGGGGTGTATACAGAGGGGGGGTGTATACAGGAGGGGGAGGGGTGTATACAGAGGGGGAGGGGTGTATACAGAGGGGGAGGGGTGTATACAGAGGGGGGTGTATACAGGAGGGGGAGGGGTGTATACAGAGGGGGAGGGGTGTATACAGAGGGGGGTGTATACAGGAGGGGGAGGGGTGTATACAGAGGGGGAGGGGTGTATACAGAGGGGGGTTGCTACTCAGTTTCAGCTGCTTTGGTGTTAATGAAATTACAACAGGTGCACTAGATGGACAACAATGAGACGACCTCCAACACAGGAAGGGTTTTACAGGTGGAGGCCACTGTTCATTTTTTTCCCTACTCATCTTTTCTGACTTTTTTTTTTTTTTTTTCACTAGTTTTGCATTTGGCCAGGGTCAGTGTCACTACTGGTAGCACGAAGCCATACCTGGACCCTATAGAGTTTGCACAGGCAGTCCACCTCCTCCATGATGACACATCAATACGTGTCATGGCCAGGAGGTTTTCCGTGCCTCCCAGCACAGTCTCAGGAGTATGGAGGAGATTCCAGGAGACAGGCAGTTACTCTGGGAGAGCTGGACAGAGCCGTAGAAGGTCCTTAACCCATCAGCAGGACCGGTATCTGCTCCTTTGTGCAAGGAGGAACAGGATGAGCACTGCCAGAGCCCTACAAAATGACCTCCAGCAGGCCACTGGTGTGAATGTCTCTGACCAAACTCTCTGACCAAACAATCTAACCAGGTTAGTGATGGTCTGTGGAGGCATATCCATGGAAGGACACACAGACTCAGTGGCGGCCCGTCCATATGGGGAGCTGCCCCCCCCCCAATCCATGCGCCCGGCCCCTAATCTACATGCAGGGCGCTAGACGCATGGATTACCCAGTTCGTACCAGTATAGATCCTAACACATTACCCAGTCCGTACCAGTATAGATCCTAACACATTACCCAGTCCATACCAGTATAGATGCTAACCACATTACCCAGTCCATACCAGTATAGATGCTAACCACATTACCCAGTCCATACCAGTATAGATGCTAACCACATTACCCAGTCCATACCAGTATAGATGCTAACCACATTACCCAGTCCACACCAGTATAGATGCTAACCACATTACCCAGTCCACACCAGTATAGATGCTAACCACATTACCCAGTCCACACCAGTATAGATGCTAACACATTACCCAGTCCACACCAGTATAGATGCTAACACATTACCCAGTCCACACCAGTATAGATGCTAATACATTACCCAGTCCACACCAGTATAGATGCTAACACATTACCCAGTCCACACCAGTATAGATGCTAACACATTACCCAGTCCACACCAGTATAGATGCTAACACATTACCCAGTCCACACCAGTATAGATGCTAACACATTACCCAGTCCACACCAGTATAGATGCTAACACATTACCCAGTCCACACCAGTATAGATGCTAACACATTACCCAGTCCACACCAGTATAGATGCTAACACATTACCCAGTCCACACCAGTATAGATGCTAACACATTACCCAGTCCACACCAGTATAGATGCTAACACATTACCCAGTCCACACCAGTATAGATGCTAACACATTACCCAGTCCACACCAGTATAGATGCTAACACATTACCCAGTCCACACCAGTATAGATGCTAACACATTACCCAGTCCACACCAGTATAGATGCTAACACATTACCCAGTCCACACCAGTATAGATGCTAACACATTACCCAGTCCGCACCAGTATAGATGCTAACACATTACCCAGTCCATACCAGTATAGATATCCAGCATGTTTTTATTTTTCCCCTCACTGTATATAGTAACAAACGTTACAATGTATCTTAAAAACATTCATTGGGTAATATTTTGGGGTTGTGTTGGCGGCAGT
The DNA here is from genome assembly GCA_029206835.1 of Rana muscosa. Classification (NCBI taxonomy): domain Eukaryota; kingdom Metazoa; phylum Chordata; class Amphibia; order Anura; family Ranidae; genus Rana; species Rana muscosa. The sequence goes on along the minus strand of CM055128.1, from coordinate 18,169,766 downwards.
TGTGGTTTTTCTTTCCATATAAAGGCATTACAGCTATCCGGTGTTGCCATGATTTATTTCATTAGCACTGGTTGGGGTTCCCCTTTAATGCAGCCTACAATAGCAGTAGTGGGGCTCAGAGAGGAGACGTTTGCGCTCTCCCTGGGATTTTCTCCCGGCAGGTCGGCTGTTTGGGGGGGGGGGGGTGGTGGTCACAAAAGCCTTTTTGTCATGCCGGGAATCTCCTGCAGGCATCCTCCTGTTTGGTTTCGGAGGCTCAGTGGCCAGGCTAGACCTGCCGGGTGAATGGCGGTCCTGTCTGTGTGCGCCGTGTTATTGCTCCGGGGAGACGGCCAGAGGGAAGGTGAGAGGCAAACCTGACAGCTTCCCCTTGTCCGGCCGCTGGACGTAAAATTTAGCGCCCTTCCGTGTGTTTATCCATTGTGAGTTGTCCGCGTCTGGCTCCGAAGCCGCTATCGACAAAGACGCTGGGCCAGGTGTGAAGGTTTCTGAAGGTGGAACTCCAGCCAAACAGATGATACAAATGAATAGCCCAATAAAATATCAAATAATAATAAAAAACACTTTTTGCTGCAATGTTCATCTTCAATCCAGAGATTTCCCATGCAGTACTTTTCTCTGCCACCAGATGTCCTCAGTCTGGTGGCGAGCATCATCTCTGTCACTTTACTCTCTCCTCCTATCAGCATGCTTCTTGTCAGCACATGAACTGATTGGCTCCTTGTGCAGTTTCTTCCTCTAATGCTGCCGGGCTGCTGGAGGGGGGGGGGGGAGGGGTGGTCATTCGAGACCAATCAGGTGTGAAACCAGGCAGTTGAGCCATGTTTTAACCACCACCACCCCCCCCCCCCCCCCCCCCAAGCTGCAAAAGCAGCCAGACTAAGGTGTACACATACATATTCAAATGAATGGGGGTGGGACACAACATTGACGTAGTTGCGGCGTGGAATTTACATGGTTAAACAGGAGGCGAAGTGTCAAATGCCTCTGATAAGTGATCCATCGCAAATCACTGTTCAGTGGAGTGGCAAGCACTGCAGCTAGTGTACACTAGCCTCACTGTACATCATATACAATGTATCCGTACCCCCCTACATCCCCTACAATGTATCCGTACCCCTCTACTTCCCCTACAATGTATCCGTACCCCTCTACATCCCATACAATGTATCCGTACCCCTCTACATCCCATACAATGTATCCGTACCCCTCTACATCCCATACAAGGTATCCGTACCCCCTATATCCCATACAATGTATCCGTACCCCTCTACATCTCATACAATGTATCCGTACCCCTCTACATCCCATACAAGGTATCCGTACCCCTCTACATCCCATACAATGTATCCGTACCCCTCTACATCTCATACAATGTATCCGTACCCCTCTACATCCCATACAAGGTATCCGTACCCCTCTACATCCCATACAAGGTATCCGTACCCCTCTACATCCCATACAATGTATCCGTACCCCTCTACATCTCATACAATGTATCCGTACCCCCCTACATCCCATACAATGTATCCGTACCCCCCTACATCCCATAACATGTATCCGTACCCCTCTACTTCCCCTACAATGTATCCGTACCCCTCTACATCTCATACAATGTATCCGTACCCCCCTACATCCCATACAATGTATCCGTACCCCCTATATCCCATACAATGTATCCGTACCCCTCTACATCTCATACAATGTATCCGTACCCCCCTATATCCCATACAATGTATCCGTACCCCTCTACATCCCATAAAATGTATCCGTACCCCTCTACATCTCATACAATGTATCCGTACCCCCCTATATCCCATACAATGTATCCGTACCCCTCTACATCCCATACAAGGTATCCGTACCCCTCTACATCCCATACAAGGTATCCGTACCCCTCTACATCCCATACAATGTATCCGTACCCCTCTACATCTCATACAATGTATCCGTACCCCCCTACATCCCATACAATGTATCCGTACCCCCCTACATCCCATAACATGTATCCGTACCCCTCTACATCCCATACAATGTATCCGTACCCCTCTACATCTCATACAATGTATCCGTACCCCCCTACATCCCATACAATGTATCCGTACCCCCTATATCCCATACAATGTATCCGTACCCCTCTACATCTCATACAATGTATCCGTACCCCCCTATATCCCATACAATGTATCCGTACCCCTCTACATCCCATACAATGTATCCGTACCCCCCTACATCCCATAACATGTATCCGTACCCCTCTACTTCCCCTACAATGTATCCGTACCCCCCTATATCCCATACAATGTATCCGTACCCCTCTACATGCCATACAATGTATCCGTACCCCTCTACATGCCATACAATGTATCCGTACCCCTCTACATGCCATACAGTGTATCCGTACCCCTCTACATCCCATACAATGTATCCGTTACCCCTATATCCCATACAATGTATCCGTACCCCTCTACATCTCATACAATGTATCCGTACCCCCCTATATCCCATACAATGTATCCGTACCCCTCTACTTCCCCTACAATGTATCCGTACCCCCCTATATCCCATACAATGTATCCGTACCCCTCTACATCCCATACAATGTATCCGTACCCCTCTACATCCCATACAATGTATCCGTACCCCTCTACATCCCATACAATGTATCCGTACCCCTCTACATCCCATACAATGTATCCGTACCCCTCTACATCCCATACAATGTATCCGTACCCCTCTACATCCCATACAATGTATCCGTACCCCTCTACATCCCATACAAGGTATCCGTACCCCCTATATCCCATACAATGTATCCGTACCCCTCTACATCTCATACAATGTATCCGTACCCCTCTACATCCCATACAAGGTATCCGTACCCCTCTACATCCCATACAATGTATCCGTACCCCTCTACATCTCATACAATGTATCCATACCCCTCTACATCCCATACAAGGTATCCGTACCCCTCTACATCCCATACAAGGTATCCGTACCCCTCTACATCCCATACAATGTATCCGTACCCCTCTACATCTCATACAATGTATCCGTACCCCCCTACATCCCATACAATGTATCCGTACCCCCTACATCCCATACAATGTATCCGTACCCCTCTACATCTCATACAATGTATCCGTACCCCTCTACATCTCATACAATGTATCCGTACCCCTCTACATCCCATACAATGTATCCGTACCCCTCTACATCCCATACAATGTATCCGTACCCCTCTACATCCCATACAATGTATCCGTACCCCTCTACATCCCATACAATGTATCCGTACCCCTCTACATCCCATACAATGTATCCGTACCCCTCTACATCCCATACAATGTATCCGTACCCCTCTACATCCCATACAATGTATCCGTACCCCTCTACATCCCATACAATGTATCCGTACCCCTCTACATCCCATACAATGTATCCGTACCCCTCTACATCCCATACAATGTATCCGTACCCCTCTACATCCCATACAAGGTATCCGTACCCCTCTACATCTCATACAATGTATCCATACCCCCTATATCTCATACAATGTATCCGTACCCCTCTACATCTCATACAATGTATCCGTACCCCTCTACATCCCATACAAGGTATCCGTACCCCTCCTACATCTCATACAAGGTATCCGTACCCCTCCTACATCTCATACAATGTATCCGTACCCCTCTACATCCCATACAATGTATCCGTACCCCTCTACATCTCATACAATGTATCCGTACCCCCCTACATCCCATACAATGTATCCGTACCCCCTATATCCCATACAATGTATCCGTACCCCTCTACATCTCATACAATGTATCCGTACCCCCCTATATCCCATACAATGTATCCGTACCAGTCTACATCCCATACAATGTATCCGTACCCCTCTACATCTCATACATTGTATCCGTACCCCTCTACATCTCATACAGGGACTCTGATGTAAAGGGGGACTCTGATAGAGACACTTGTGTAAAGAGAGATTGAGAGGGACTCTGATGTAAAGGGGGACTTTGATAGAGACACTGGTGTAAGGAGAGATTGAGAGGGACTCTGATAGAGATACTGGCGTAAGGAGAGATTGAGAGGGACTCTGATGTAAAGGGGGACTCTGATGGAGACCCTGGTGAAAGGTTGGGGGGGGGGGTTCTAATAGGGACTATGAAGTGAGGAGGGACTCTGATAGAGTCCCTGATATAAGTTGGGACTCTGATGTTTTAATAAATTCTCTGTTCCGAGTACAGGAGAGAATGAATTGTAACAGATTTTTTTCAGCTGGTGAATATCCTATACTGTCTGATGTGGCCCCTCGTACTGGAAAGTCCAGAGCCCCATGTCCTAGGTGACTAGCACAGTGTGCAGTTGGCCTTTGGTGGAGATATGGGGGGGGGGGGGGGCAGCGATTTCCCCGAGGAGTCCCCGGCCGGGTTCACTCGAGTGCAGAACACTTTTCACGACTCGCGGTCCCGTTTTTGGACGCTGCGCTGAGTCACCTCTTCCGCCTCTCCTCTCCTTGGCCGCCTTCTGACATTTACTCACTCATGAAAAATTTGCTGAATTTGGAAACTGCAGCGATCGCTCGTCAGCAGACTGACCTGATCTCCTCGTTCATCGTACAGGAGAATCGGCTTCTCTATAGTAATAAATCCCAACACCCCATTAAAGAAGAACTCTACCCCCCCCCCAAAAAAAAAAAAAAAAAAAAAAGGATGTAGTCTTTAAATCGAACCAATCTTTTAAATTGGACCTGTCATCGTATACACTATATTGTTAAAAGTATTGGGACGCCTGCCTTTACACGCCCATGAACTCTAATGGCGTCCCAGTCTTAGTCCGTAGGGTTCAATATTGAGTTGGCCCCGCCCTTTGCAGCTTCAACTCTTCTGGGAAGGCTGTCCACAAGGTTTAGGAGGGTGTCTATGGGAATGTTTGACCATTCTTCCAGAAGTGCATTTGTGAGGTCAGGCACTGATGTTGGACGAGAAGGCCTGGCTCACAGTCTCCACTCTAATTCATCCCAAAGGTGTTCTATCAGGTTAAGGTCAGGACTCTGTGCAGGCCAGTCAAGTTCCTTCACCCCAAACCCTCTCATCCATGTCTTTTTATGGACCTTGCTTTGTGCACTGGGGTGCAGTCATGTTGGAACAGGAAGGGGCCGTCCCCAAACTGTTCCCACAAAGTTGGGAGCATCAAATTGTCCAAAATGTCTTGGTATGCTGACACCTTAAGAGTTCTCTTCACTGGAACTAAGGGGGCCAAGCCCAACCCCTGAAAAACAACCCCCACACCATAATCCCCCCCTCCACCAAATGATTTGGACCAGTGCACAAAGCAAGGTACATAAATACATGGATCAGCGAGTTTGGGATGGAGGAACTTGACTGGCCTGCACAGAGTCCTGACCTTAACCTGATAGAACACCTTTGGGATGAATTAGAACGGAGACTGAGAGCCAGGCCTTCTCATCCAACATCAGTGCCTGACCTCACAAATGCACTTCTGGAAGAATGGTCAAACATTCCCATTGACACTCCTAAACCTTGTGGACAGCCTTCCCAGAAGAGTTGAAGCTGTTATAGCTGGAAAGGGTGGGCCATGTTAAGTGCAGCATGCTCAATAACGTGTCAGTGTCCCCCTTCCAGGTGTTTTATTATCTCTCACAAAGATCACAGCTCTCCCTCCACAATGCTTTCATCTGATTTTCTGTTCAGAAGGACAGCGCCATCTTTCTTCAGGCATCATCCAGAGTCACCATCTACTTCCTGGACTGAGATACTGAGATGGCGGCTCACAGATCACACAATCATGTAAATCGCGGTGCCTGTGTAGTTCTTCGCTGTGTTCACAATTGTCTGACACAGATCAGCCCCTTGCAGCAGCCCATCACCAGGTGACTTGCTACAAAGTTACAATGTTCAGTCTGATCACTTGGAGAGGGGAGACTGAGGAAATGCTTCCTCCTCCTTCTACAAAGTTACAATATACAGTCTGATCACTGGGGGAGGGGAGACTGAGGTAAGGCTTCTAAGGGTTCTCTTGTCAGCGGGGTCCCAATCATCTGCATTGTAATTTTATTGGTATTTATTGATTTTTCGAATTCCCATCATACCAATCTATAACCCCCTCTATTCAGGTAGACCAAATCCTGAGCTACCCATCAGAGCCCTTATACATTGGTGTCCTCACTCGAGCCCCGACCTTACATTGGTGTCCTCATCCGAGCCCCGACCTTACATTGGTGTCCTCCATCCGAGCACCGACCTTACATTGGTGTCCTCCATCCGAGCCCCGACCTTACATTGGTGTCCTCCATCCGAGCCCCGACCTTACATTGGTGTCCTCCATCCGAGCCCCGACCTTACATTGGTGTCCTCCATCCGAGCCCCGACCTTACATTGGTGTCCCCATCCGAGCCCCGACCTTACATTGGTGTCCCCATCCGAGCCCCGACCTTACATTGGTGTCCCCATCCGAGCCCCGACCTTACATTGGTGTCCCCATCCGAGCCCCGACCTTACATTGGTGTCCCCATCCGAGCCCCGACCTTACATTGGTGTCCCCATCCGAGCCCTTATACATTGGTGTCCCCATCCGAGCCCCGACCATACATTGGTGTCCCCATCCGAGCCCCGACCTTACATTGGTGTCCTCCATCCGAGCCCCGCCCTTACATTGGTGTCCTCCATCCGAGCCCCGACCTTACATTGGTGTCCTCCATCCGAGCCCCGACCTTACATTGGTGTCCCCCATCCGAGCCCCGACCTTACATTGGTGTCCCCATCCGAGCCCCGACCTTACATTGGTGTCCCCATCCGAGCCCCGACCTTACATTGGTGTCCCCATCCGAGCCCTTATACATTGGTGTCCCCATCCGAGCCCTTATACATTGGTGTCCCCATCCGAGCCCCGACCATACATTGGTGTCCCCATCCGAGCCCCGACCTTACATTGGTGTCCCCATCCGAGCCCCGACCTTACATTGGTGTCCCCATCCGAGCCCCCACCTTACATTGGTGTCCCCATCCGAGCCCCACCTTACATTGGTGTCCCCATCCGAGCCCTTATACATTGGTGTCCCCATCCGAGCCCCGACCTTACATTGGTGTCCCCATCCGAGCCCCGACCTTACATTGGTGTCCCCATCAGAGCCCTTATACATTGGTGTCCCCATCCGAGCCCCGACCTTACATTGGTGTCCCCATCCGAGCCCCACCTTACATTGGTGTCCTCATCCGAGCCCCGACCTTACATTGGTGTCCTCATCCGAGCCCCACCTTACATTGGTGTCCCCATCCGAGCCCCGACCTTACATTGGTGTCCCCATCCGAGCCCCACCTTACATTGGTGTCCCCATCCGAGCCCCACCTTACATTGGTGTCCCCATCCGAGCCCCACCTTACATTGGTGTCCCCATCCGAGCCCTTATACATTGGTGTCCCCATCAGAGCCCTTATACATTGGTGTCCCCATCAGAGCCCTTATACATTGGTGTCCCCATCAGAGCCCTTATACATTGGTGTCCCCATCAGAGCCCTTATACATTGGTGTCCCCATCAGAGCCCTTATACATTGGTGTCCCCATCCGAGCCCCGACCTTACATTGGTGTCCCCATTCGAGCCCCACCTTACATTGGTGTCCCCATCCGAGCCCCACCTTACATTGGTGTCCCCATCAGAGCCCCAATACATTGGTGTCCCCATCAGAGCCCTTATACATTGGTGTCCCCATCAGAGCCCCGACCTTACATTGGTGTCCCCATCTGAGCCCCGACCTTACATTGGTGTCCTCATCTGAGCCCCGACCTTACATTGGTGTCCTCATCTGAGCCCCGACCTTACATTGGTGTCCCCATCCGAGCCCCACCTAAAGATGGCCATACAAGATACAATACGATCTGCTTTAGGTTCACCAATTGGTGCACAGCAAGTCCTGAACACAGAGGAAATGGGCAAAATCCTAAGATATGAGGGATACCAAGAGGTGCCGACCAC